>JAVQJX010132943.1:0-12158 GCA_036025115.1 Ambassis agassizii
AGGAAGGGTTAGTGTGTGTGTGTGTGTGTGTGTGAGTGTGTGTGTGTGTGAGAGAGAGAGAGAGAGAGAGAGAGAGAGAGAGAGAGAGAGAGAGACTAGGTCAACAGGACAGCAGCTCCTTAATAACTTCAATAAATCCAAAATGTGAGTTTCTTGGCTGCAGATGAATTCAAAGCTCTGATGATCAGCAGCAGCAGTAAAAGTGAAAATTACACGTACAGTGTAGAGCAGCTGCAGGCTTCCATTAGCGCCACAGACTGCGCTCTGTGCACAGAAACGTCCCCCCACATGCACACTGCACTCCCCCCGCTTTGCACCCCCCTCCGCGTAAACACAAGCGCGGTTCAAGCAGTGTGAGAAGGAGAAACGTGAAACAGAGCGCCGCAAAAAGCCTCCACTCCACACACAAAGCCACTCACAGCCCACACTTTAACAGAATGATGAAGAAAAGAAGCCCCACCGTTTGATCCTTCTCCCTCTCAGCAGGCTTTTACAGCAGTGCTGATGATAGCAGTATTAATAATAAGTGATGGATGAACCGATCAGTCCTTACCTTCGTGCCCGGAGCAGAAGCAGAGCTGCACAATCAGGAGCACCAGGGGCCACATGTCCATATCGGGACGCAGGACGGACGCTGCTCAACATGTGAAGGCGAGCCTGCAGGAAAACTTCCAGTGCATTCCAAAGGCCCGCCTCTCACTCCAGACACAAGGGAGGATTCTCCTACTGCAGGCTGCGGGCCACCGGCAGGAGCGTCCGCCAGCACACAGGGAAGGAAAGAGCACATCATACAATACTATATATATACATTATTACTTTTACCAAGAAGAAACATAACACAATAAATCCTTGTTGCTTCCACCTATTGAAAAATACACATTCACAAGTAGCTTTTATTCATAACTATTTAAGGTAAATAAACAATCAAGCTCTTGTTAGAGCAGCTCATACACTGTTTAATGTGGATGGACTGCAGTCTAAAAAGAAAAAGGTTCATTATCTAAGTGAAGAACGGCTACACTGCCTGTTACAAATATATGCATTAACTTCTCCGATCAGCCATCAAACATTCACCTGCACCATTATGTTTTACAGTGTGTAATCCCTTTGGCTGCCAGAAGGGGGAGACATCAGTTCAGTGCTGTGCCTTTAGACAATGCATCTATCCAGAGCTCCATAGATAGTACGTAACATCACCCGAAGCTTCCTGTTTGACTGTCACCATGTTGGCAACATCACAGTCCTCCTAAACTCCTGGTTAATCAGAATACAGGCAAAGAGGAGCAGCAGGCAGTGTGAGGCTGATCAGCAACCACCTGTCACTCAAAGTGCTCATCACAGTCCTTCACATTTTATATTCATCAGTTGATCATGTGTCGATATAAAACTTAGTGTTTTAAAAGAGTAGGCCTGTTTGGCTCACTTTTATTTGCCTCTTTTTATATAGGCTACTCTCAGCTTTCTAATGATGTGAACATTATATAGGAGGTCATGTTGGATCCCGGTTGTTTCCTAGCAACACAGTTCTGACGAGGTGTTCTGTAGTAACTAAATATAATTACCATGTTAGTTTTTTAAGAGCAATTTTTGACATTGACGAGTCTTTTACAGCCTATTGTTTCATAAACACGCGCGAGTGAAAGCAGAGCTGCTGAAAGACTAATCACTGTTTAACTCTCTGTCTACATGCATGCGCTGCGGTTACAGTGTAGTGTTTGAAGGGGGCGAGTTCACACATGAAGGTGTTGAAGTGCTCCTTGTCTTGATGGGAAACAGGAAGTGGAGGCCTGCGGTGCATCTGTGTAAGAGGAGCTGTAATTACATGGTTACGCCTGCTCTGCCTGAGGTCCGCTCAGGTCCAGCGAGGAAACAGTTAACTGACTTCATCTTTGACTTGTGGTGGTTACAGGGGATGACTTTTTAATGTTGTTTGGTTAAATGTTGTTTACACTTCACTGAGAATAATCTGAAGAATTAAGGCTGTGAGTTGCACATTAGTGAAATATGCTTCTGACCCACAATGAAACGTTTAAATGCAGCAGTATCACAGAATACAGTGATTTTAGAGTCAAAGAGTGTGCTGTCCTCCACTGAGCCACACATGCTCACTGTAAGTCCAGGTACTGAGGCAGGACGTTGTTCCAGAACTGCTGGGAGCCATCTTGTCTCTCCTCCCCCGCTGCCCTCTGCTTGGTCCTGGGTGCTGGTTTGGGAGCTTCTCTCTGCTGTTTGTCTGCAGGAGGCAGCTTCTGTCTGCCCCTCTTTTTAGTGTTTGGCAATTTGACCTTTTCTTCTTCCTCCTCCTCTTCTTCACCTTCCTCCTCTTCTTCCTCTTCCTGCTCCTCAGTCTTACTGCCTTCTTCCTTACTTTCTTCATCCTCTTCCCCTTCTTCTTCTTCTTCCTCCTCCTCTTCCTCAGTCTCTATTGCCTTTTCCTTTCTTTCTTTTTTCTCTTCCTCACCTTCATCTTCCTCACTCCCGTCTTCTTCCTCCTCCTCCTCACTGCCTTCTTCCATTTTTTTGTCTACCTCTTCATCTTCTTCTTCCCCCTCCTCTTCCTCTTCTAACTCACTTTCCTTTGCTGCTTCTTTACTTTCTTCCTCTTCTTCCTCACTTCCATTTTCTTTACTTCCCTCTGCCTCCTCATCTTCCTCTTCCTCCTCCTCTTCACCTTCCACCTCATCCTTGCCCTCGTTATCTTCTTCCTCACCTTCTTCATCTTTCTCCTCTTCCTCATCCCCCTCTTCTTCCTCCTCCTCCTCCTCCTCCTCACTGCCTTCTTCCTTTATTTTGTCTGCCTCTTCATCTTCATCTTCTTCTTCCTCCTCCTCTTCCTCTTCTCCCTCACTTTCCTTTGCTTCTTTACTTTCTTCCTCACTGCCATTTTCCTTACTTCCCTCTGCCTCCTCATCTTCCTCCTCCTCCTCACTCTCCTTTTCTTTTTCGGATACGTTGGATTCCTCACCATCTTCATCTTCCTCATCTTCATTACCTTTCATGCTTTTTTCTTTTCTGTTTTCCCTCTGTTTGATCTTTACATCTTCATCATCCTCTTCTTCTTCCTCATCCCCTTCATTCTCTTCTACATCATCTTCACTCTCTTCATCCTCCTCTTGTCCTTCTGTGGTCTCAACTTCAGATTCGTTTTCATCTTCCTCCCCCTCCTCCTCTTCTTGATCATCATCTTCTGTAGTTTCTTTCTCAGCTTCCTCATCATCTTCATCACCTGCTTCCTCCTCTTCATCACGTTTTTCATCTTCATGAGACTCACTATCATTGTCTTCCTCACTGTCACTATCTTCCTCTTCTTCACTCTTAGTAGTCTCTTCATCTTCTTCTGAGTCTTTTTCCTCATCCTCACTTTCAGTTGACTCTTCATCTTCTTGATCCTCAGTTTCACCCTCCTCTTCATCTCCATCCTCCTCATCCTCACTTTTCGTAGACTCTGAAGTGTCACTTCCCTCTCCGTCCTGCTCTGACTCTTTGCTCTTGCTGTCAGTGCTCTCTGACTCATCACTGCTTTTCTCCTCTTCATCCTCTCTCACTTCACTCTCCTCCTTTCCGTCACTAGACTCATCACTCTCACCTTCCTCTTCCTCTGCTGTCTCACCTCCCTCCTCAGAGCTACTGCTCCCTTCACTTGTTTCCTTTCTGCTGTCTTCTTCTTCTTCCGATTGACTTTCATTGCTTTCTGCATCTTCTTCCTCACTTCCGCTGGAGCTTGTTTTCTCCTCACCCTCTTCTTCTTCAGATTCAGGGCCCTCCTCTTCCTCACCTTCTCCAGAACCACTCTCCTCATCAGCTGTTGTATCACTGCCATTTTCACTTCCCTCCTGCTTGTCTTCCACATCACTTCCACTTTCTCCCTCTTCATCTTCCTCCTGTCCCTCATCCTCATCATCTGTTTCCTCTTTAGAAGTCACATTGTGTTTTTCATCTCCGTCCTCTCGTCCACGTTCCTGTAGGGAAGTCTCCATGTCTTCAGCTCTGATCTGCCCCTCTCCTTCTCTAGCACTGTTTCTACTGACATGACCATCTTTCTTTGTGCTGCCTCCTGTTTGATGGGATTCTTCTGTGGAAGAAAGATGAGACAGTGTGGAGGAAAAAGACGCCTGTGTAATTGCACTCTGTTTTGTGAATTGTTTCGCTTTGGGTGTCGTTGACGTGGACGTTGCTTTGTCACTGTCGGACTGGAAAGCCTGCACGCTTGTCACGGCCTCACTAAGGATCTCAGTAGCTGCACCTGCCATTCCGACAGCAGGAAGAAGAGACGCTGCACCGCTGAGAATTTCCCCCCACCTGCGTTTTTCCTCTGTCAGGCACTGAGCATCTTCTCTGTCTTTTTCAGGAACAGCCAAATCTGTACCAGCAGGTTCAGAGCTTTGCAGGGATTTGGCAGCGCTGACAGGAACCACCTCTCTTCTTTTAGGGCTTTGTGGGGAAATTGGGTTACATCTGACTTCAGTAGGTAGATGCTGCTTTGCTGACATGAGGCTGGAAACTTCAGTGTTCTTGCTCCTCGTCTTTCCTTCATCTTTTACTTTCATTTCCTCTCCTTCTCTTGCTTGTTTTATTTTTGACTTCAGTTCACGCTCAGAATCTCTTGTCTTCCTTTTGTCCTTCCCTTTGGTCTGCTTCTCTACAGACCTACCGGTTGTTTTTCCAGGTGTCATCTTAGCCGTCTCATTTTTCTCACCTTTCTCTTTTCCTTTTCTTTTTACAGAAGTATTTTCTGCTTTTTTCCTTTGATCTTTGACTGGTGTGGATGTGAGCCTTTGTGATTTCCCTTTAACTTTCACAGGTGTAGATTTCACACTTACAGATTTCTTAGATCCGGTGTGGGGACGTGCAGTGACAGGTGTGGTTCCTTTTTTGGCTGGTGGTGATTTAACATCCCTGTCTTTACCTTCCTCTTTGCTCAGTGTAGATTTGACCTCGAGTACATCTTTTTCTGAGGTCAGTTTGAGTTGCTGTGCCTCCTGCTGCTCCTCCACTTCAACAGGTTTGACACTTGTTATTACTGCATCTTCCTTTGCAGCACTTTCTACTGACAATAAACGGGTTGATCCTTCAGTAACCTTAATAATAGCAGATCTTTTGTCTGGAGCCGATGACTTCATTTTTTCCCTTCTTTGGGTCCTTATCGACTCTTTCTGAAAAGGGCTGTCATTCACAGCATCTTTGGTAAAAACAGTTTCCTTAAAATGTCTGTTTTTTACTTCAGTCAGTTCTTGCTGGGCTTCTTTCAGTGTCCTCTTGACAGGCTGGTGAGTTTTGGGGCTGTGTTGTAACAGTTTGCTTTTATCACGTTTTGATGATTTAGAATGGGAGAGTGTTTGTTGTCTGTCCTCTGAAGGTTTCATTTTATCCGACTCCTTGGTAGTGTTCTCTTTGCCTTTGCCTTTAGAGATAACTTTGTGGTATTTTTTTGAACTCCTCACTGGAGATGCTTCTTTTCTTATGTAGATGGAACCTTTTAGACGCTCGGTGGGTAAGGCATTATGAGAGTTTTTGGCTGTCTTCCCATGGGACTGGAGCTTCTCTGCAGACACCTCTGCCTCTTTTGCAGTTTGTCTCAGAGCTCTTGACCTTTTTCTTTCCTGTAATAAAGCACATAAAGGAGTTAAGAAAACGAAAAATGTCATAGGCAACACCTCATTGCGTTATAAATAGGAAAGCAAACCTGCACTTAATGTAACTGCTATAAATAGGGGGATGTTAATATTGTTGTTTCAGTGGGTTTTTAATGTATTTAGAGGAACAATTTCTAAGATTGTCGAACTGTTGTTAAACTATAGGACTGAAAAATTAACTAACATCATCATCAGAATGTGCATGTATCAGCTTGATAGCACACAAATGACAAGTGAGCTAATTACTGTTTATTCGGCCCACAGTCCAACAAAGTCAATGTAACGTGTCTGATATAGAGAAGCTATAATTAAATGTGGGCCCAGAAGAATAGAGAACCAGGAGTCTATTCTTCTGTGTTGCCAGGTTGAGTGGTGTCCAGCAAGGGGAGGTCAGTGTTCAGCCAGAAACAAACCCCCAGCCAACCAGATCCTTCCTGTGCTCTAGTGTTTCCTCTCTGGAAGATGATTTGGCCAGCAGATCAGCTCAGAGTGAATTAAAAAAACGTGATTTAAAAAATGAATTAAAGACAGTGGTTTACCAGGTGTATATTATGACTTTAATCACCCCGACAAAAATATTTGAGTGCATTTTGTGTTCTATAAAAACACTTCTATATGTGCAGCTTTTCATGGTAAAGCCTCAAATATCCTAAGACATATGGCATGGTGGGCCCACGTAACAAATCAGTCATCAACACATCTATTATCAGGTTAAAGTACAGATGTGGGTGGGAGGTAAAGAAAAGCACACTGATGACGGAGATAAGATGAGAAATCCTTTTCCTCTTGTCTCTTTGGGGACAAACAGGCGGTGGTTAATTGGTTGTCAACATGGTGTTATTCAATCATGCAGCAGCCTTTCTGGCACCACACGGCGTTCAAATGCAAGTTCAGTATCTCATAAACATTCTTTACAAAGTGACGTTTTTTTTTAACTAACCCACAAGATTTGAAACTCCCCAGTGCTATTCAGAGAACTTTTCTGTCACACTTGAGCCCACACATCACTGCATTTACATTTAACACGACAGCTACAACAGGACCGGGTTACCGAACACCACATGTCGCGGTAACCCGTTGCAAACAACACTGTGGGAGACTGTTTCACAGCTTCCTTCATCACTGGCTGTGGAAACACTGATGAGATGTGGCAAGATTTCTGCCAACTTTTCCAGAGCTTTGTATGTGTGTTTATAGTATCTGTGTGTGTTGGAAACACATCTGTGTACTGGCTGAAGCTGCCTGCACGAGATTTCTGACAGGCATTCTTAGAACGAAAGAAAACTTAATGTAGAAAATTGAGAGACAAGATAGCAGTCTATTTAATTTTTTCCCCCCCCACTTTTTGTTGTAATGAGTGGAACATTTCTACACACACATGTGCTTGCAGGGACACACGAATACAGTATGTATGCTGAGGTATGCACATTTCCTGGAAAAGTCAGTGAGTGTTCAACAGTGCTGTTTCCTGCCCTGGAGTGCACATAATCTAGACCAGAGAGCAGCCTGAGGAGGAAAATAACATTCAGCTGACTCTGTGTTAATGACACTGTGGACGATACGCTCTGTTTATCTGAAACCGTTCCATACTGAGATATCACTTTGCTCACCGTTGATGGCATAAAGTCAGAGTTGACTTCTTTCTCTTCCACATCTTTGTGTCCCTTGACAGCTACGCCGTCTGAAAGAATGACTGGGTTAAACTGCTGCAGTTTCTATCAGTTGGTCAGACACTGCAGATACTATAATTCAATATAAATAAAGCATACCTGTCTGTGGTGAGGCAGGATGCTCTTCACTTAGACTTTTATTGGAAGCATGAGTGGGGGATCTGGCTGGGCTGCAGGGCTCTTTAGGAGGCAAAGGAGATGATGACAGTTTGTCATGTAAGGCCTTTTTGGCAGTTGCTGCTCGGTGCTCAGTGTTTTTTGCGGTCTTTCTAGCAGATACAGAGACGTTGGGGTTATGTTTTGTTATCGACTTAGGTGACAATAGAGCAGAGGTCAACTCTTTGGGTTTAGATTTAGGGGAAGCAGGGAAGAAGGATTTATTTCTACGTGTGTAAGAAGACTGAGAATGTGGACTTGATGGCTTAGAGGACAAAAATGCACTGTGAGGGGATAATGACTGAGATCTGGGAGAAAGAAGTGGGCTTGCTGTTGCTTCGGATTGTGGCTTGGGGGATGAAGAAGGGGTAGTAATGTCCTTTGGAAGTGTCTTAGGTGGTAGGATGTTTCTGCATGTTTGCCAAGAGGTGTTGAGAAAGCCAGAATGAAGACGTGGGAGCTTCTGAAACATGTCACCAAACAGCTCCACAGAATTCTCCTGCAACACACGAGAGCAAACCACAGAGCTTTGAAAAGCAGCTTTGGAGCACCCTCAAGCGGTCACTTGGTGACATTACAACAGAGCTGCACTTTAGTATAACACTGCCCCCTACTGGGATTAAACAGTGATTAAGAGAATATTCCTACAACAAACACTATGAAATCAGATTTGTGCATCTCAAGAGTAAAGAAATACACTGCTGTGGTTTGATGCAGTGATAGTGTTTGATGCAGATTTGATGGAGTCAAATTAATGCAAGACTAACAGTTTACACATTTGTACCACCTGTGGATATCATGTTTTCTTATGTTTGATTTGGAAAAATTAGTTCTAAGATTCTAACCTTTTCTCTGTGGCGAGCACGAGCAGAGAGAGCTGAGAGTGGAACTAATTGAGTTGGATCAATAAAAGTGTCTTCTAAATGGATTTCCGTATAACTGGACTCCAGGAAACAGTCTGTGACCTTGTCTGGCATCTCTTCTTGATTCTCTGGTGGTCTGGGTGCAGCCAGAATGAGCATGTGATGACCACCACAGGACACCTAAAACAAAAGACACAGGAACACAGCTTCACTTTCATTTACATTCAGATACAAATAAAGTCTTAATAAAGAGCAAGCTCTGTTTAACTCTGCTGTGCATCTGAGCACCTTCACTTACTGACTCAACATTATATTGGAGAAAACGCGTGCAGAGTGTTGGACTGAAGTGGTTGATGAAGTTCTCCTCACCAAACCCCAGTTTTCCATGACGGCCATCTCCAAATGTGTACAGCTGCCCCCCATCTGTGTTAGAGGAACCTTCAGTTTGAGGCTATTCAGTTACACTGATTTCCCCTTAATTATAACTGGAGAAATGGAGTTGATTTGTATTCTAATGCATGGATAAAACAGACTACTGTGATCATCAAAGATGGCTCACCAGTGATCACAGCGGTGTGGTTCTCTCCACAGGCGATAGATCTGATGCTGGTGTTCCAAAAGTGCTCCAGTGGTGTTGGCAAATGAACTTCAAACAAAAATGTCCCATGACCCAGCTGACCATACTGACCCCGACCAAATGTGTACACCTCCTCCCCTACACGGTGAAACAGCCAGTTAAATGTGGATCAGATATAAACGCAATGCTTCTATCCCTCTTTTTATGCCTGTTAAAGCACCTGTGATTGCCACAGTGTGCTCCCCTCCACAGCACACCTGGGTGACGTGACCCACAATGCCTTGCACTCGTTGAGGAACTCTGTGATTGACCAGCTGCTCCACAGAGAGACCGAGTCTTCCATTCGAACTCTCACCAAATGTGTAGAGATCGCCGTTCACTGGGATAACGCCAACACAATAAATAACATGAAGGTTAAATAAACACTTGCATTGGATAAATGTGTTTTGTTTGGCTGATCTCGGCTTCATACCTGTGACAAAAGCTGAGTGGTGGTATCCACATGAGACCCATATCACTGCATCTTCAACATCCAGCTCTCTGGGTTGCGCTGAAAAGTCCTCATTCCCTAAACCAACCTGACCCACAGAGTTGTCTCCCCACATGAACAGCCTCCCATCCTCTGCCAACACACACAGAAAGCTTCATGTAACAGTACATGCAGTTTTGACTTTGACTAGCAGAGGAACATGTCATTTTAAACCTGTTAAGGCAGCTGAGGTGTTGCATCCTGCAGAAAGCATTTTGATTGGTGCCCAGTCACAGAAAGGATGCAGCGGGTGGAAGGACACAGTGTTGCTGCGGTGGCCCAAACCGAGCTGCCCCCGCTGGTTACCACCAGCACCATACACACTGCCATGACCTAAAAATATAGATGTACTGTGCTGTGATCACAGAATGATGCCTCACATAATCAGATATTATGAATGTCTTACGTGTGCAGATAACTGTGTGATCTCTCCCACACGCTGCAAGCTTCACCTTCTCAGACTTCAAGGCTATAAAGGAATTATTTGATCATTACAGATATCAAAGAATCACCAAAATGCATGCATAGTCAATGTTCAAATGAATATGCTAAACATTACATCTTTTATCTTAGTGAGCATTCACAAGTAGCTTTTTTTGTACCAATATTAATTTGACATTGTACAGACCAAATGATCTGAATCCGGATCTTGCACAGTGATAAGGTCATTCCAAGTAATGCACAGGTAGTTTACCTTTCACAGAAGCAGGTTTGCTGGCAGCAGGTTTAGATCCCATCCCCAGCTGGCCACAAGTATTAACACCAAACATAAGCAGCCTCCCATTCTCTGCAGAAGTTAAATCACACTCAGTTTGTTTGTGACAAAGTACGCCTCATTAATAAATATACAGTGTGACTGTACACCTGTAATGACAGCAGTGTGCTCTCCACCACATGATATCTGCACTGGATGATCATTCTTCAGCCAGAATCTGCTGGACACATTGTCAGCAAAACCATTCTTTCCAAATGTGAAGACAGCACCTGTTTCTATGGTGAAAAAGATTGAGACAACCTTGTTAATAATAATAATAATAATATACTATACTATACACTCAACACTCAACACTTACAGCAGTTACACTGATCACCGTTTAAATCCCAGCACAACCTGCTGCCCTGATTTAAGTAGCAGCAGACTGACAGAAATAGCAACAGGTTTACCTCTCATTTGTTAGACAAGGAAAGAGAAAGGTTTGGAAACTCAAAAAAAAAAAAAAAAAAAAACTAAAGGAAGTTAGTGGTGGTATAGATGTATTCTCACCTGGTATGTCCACTTCAGACTGACCCGTCATCTCTGACGATGTCCGCTCAGCTCACTCCGCCTCAGGTGCAGCAGCTCCTGCTGACTGACCGGCAGATCAAGGTGAGGTCATAGCTGAGCTAAGCCAAGGGGCGGCAGTAGCTCAGTCCATAGGGCGGAGGGTCACTGGTTCGAGTCCAGCCCTGGACACATGGAGGTGGGCTGGCAGCAGGAGAGGTGCCAGCTCACCTGCTCATAGCTGCCTGTAATTTCCCTTCTAGCTCGCTTGAAGGAAGTTTTAAAGAATTTGTTGAGTATGTTGGTGTAATTATTTAAAAAAAAAAACAAAAAAAAAACAAATATGCTCGATTGAAGAGGATTTTTTATACTTAAATACAAATATACTTTTGTGATAAACGCATCTTGTTCACTTGCAACGCACGCAGACAAGTTAATAATAATAATAATAATAAGTATTATTATTATTATTATTATTTACCGGCATCAGTTTCTGCCATTTAAATATGTTTACTAAAATGTTTTGCGTTTCCCATGGGTCCTTTTCACTCTTGCCACCTGCCTTAGCTTGTCATGTGGATGGAGGGGCTGTGAATGTTCAAACTTTGATTTTTGACCCACATGTGATGACGACAGTTCAGATCAGTCTTATCTGATGGAATTTTTTTCATTAATAAAAGTGCACATAAATATAAATAAACATTATAAACATTTTTCAAGTTTTGAAGGAAGCCACGCCCACGTTCTCATGGTGATGTCACGTAGCCACGCGGCTGATTGGCTCGTGGCTCAGACTGCAGGATTTGATGAATCAAAGCTGCTCCTCTCTGATGAAATAGTCATACTGCTTTACGTTTCCACTGGATTTTCACTCAACTACAATGTCTTTGAGGTTTTTCACTGTAAACAGCCCTGTTTTAAAATGTTTTAAATTCCTCCTTTACCGTTCGACACGAGGGTTTGGGTAAGAAAACTTTATTTAGCAAAGAAGTCAGCAGTGTTGCTAAGTGTAAAGAAAATGCATGTACCATCCCTTCATTTGTTACTTTTTTTTTTTTTTTAGCACTGTAGATGCTTCCTCTGTGAGCTTAAAAGGTCGCAGCTGTCTCACACTTAAAGATTTCAGCTCAGATGAAATCAAGAGGCTTTTGTGGGTTTCGGGGGACCTCAAACGTCGAATTAAGCATGAAAAACAGGTATTGACCTTTGCTAACAAATGGTAAAATCGGTGTCCATTTGTTAAATGTACAAACTGGTTGGGTCATTTAAGGAAGCTAAACTGTCTACTTCTATTTCAGTATCTGCCTCTTCTACAAGGAAAGTCCATAGCCATGATATTTGAGAAGAGGAGCACCAGAACAAGAATGTCCACAGAAAAAGGTGCCTCTTTTCCATATGTTTATAGATGTGGCTTTAAATGTGTCAAGTTTACACAGATGATAGATGAAACATTGGATGATTTAATCCAT
>JAVQJX010132946.1:0-18568 GCA_036025115.1 Ambassis agassizii
AATCACCTAATAAGAACAGAAATGCAACAAATAGCTGAAGAAAAGATTCACACACACAACATGACACGTATAACTGTGGAGTGCAGTTTCCCATACACTGTTAGGGGCCTTTAGCCACAGGCTTTGCAGCTTAAATCTGCTTTACATCTGGAAATACACCAATGTGCACAAGGTCTGAAAAGGTGCATCAGCTAGGCATACTTGTACTATACACAGGCTCAGTCATATGAAAAGTGAATTCATAAAAAAAGCACTGGACAGCAAGACCGCTGATTTTTAAAGACCATCATGGACATGATGAAAGACTCCAAATCTGAGGACTAACATTCCATAAACTGTGACTGAAATGTGGCTCTGTGGTTCATGCTGTAGTTTGTCACATATCTGCTCATCGTTTCACCTAAATAGTTTTTCCTCTATAGACGCCCAGGACAGGGCAAAGAGTGAGACTGTAAGAAACACCATTGACATTAGGCCACACCCACATCCTAGGATATTGTTGTCTATGGAAAATCACTGGACTGTACCATGTAAGACCAAGAGGGGGTGCTTAACTGCACAATGTAAAAAAATGCAGCAGTTTTCTCTTCACTTTTCCCCCTCATTTTTACTATAAGTTAGTAGTTATTTTTTTAGTTTATTTTTTTTAATTGCAGATGTCTGATGTTTTGCAATGAATCATGCAACTATTAAAGAAAAAACAATAAATCTCAGTTAAACTAAATGGTGTAACGCTGTTTTCAATGTAGCATAGTCCAGTTATCATTACTTCTAATAACTACCTTTTCTAATACCTCATCAAAATCTGTCCCTGTTTTTGCTCCTCCCCCAAACTGTCACCTCTGCAGTATGCTGCTGGTGCTTGCAGCTTGTTTCAGCACACTGGGAACGACTGGAAAGATGCCACTGCTAGGCACACAAACTCCTCTTGCACCATGTTTAGAACATATAATGTCTCTCAGACAAAACCTAAACCACTGATATACCCATTTAAACTGAGGTAGCTCAGAAAACTGTACTATTCATCAGAATTACTGGGAACATTTTGTCAACCATACACAATTGGCACCTAATTAGCAACGTAAAAGCTAACTACTGCTAACAGTGACACGAAACCCTAAAATTGTAGGTGACTACTTTGAAAGCTGCTTCCTCTTCTGCAGTTAAAAAAAACGACTGTGTAATGAATTACAAGTGCACCATGTGAGCACTGCCACTGCGCGAGGTGGGGGAGGTGAAACTAGAAACAGGACTGTACCATGTTCCAAAACAGGTTAAAGCAATTCTTTAACAACACACACTGTATGGACCTAATCTAGACAACTTCTTCATGCACGCATGTAATGAAAGAGTAAAAATGATTGGTGAATTCCCCCAGCTGTGGCTGACTTATGTCTCTGTGGTACATGCAGCAAAAACTGAGGTGGTCAGTGATCTGCACATCATAATTTGACCTTAGTAAAGAAGAATCAAGCTTCTTGGTCTTTCTTTTCAAAACTTATAGGACATTACAAAGAGAAAAGTGTTCAACTGTCTTGTTCTTATAGACATGAGGCCACACCCACATCCTATGACATTGTGGTCCATGCAGTATTACTGGGCCGTACCACTTTAGGTTAAAAAGGGGGTGTTAAACTGCACAATGTAAGATATCAAACTGTCCTAGGCAGATGTACATACAATTATTTTATTTAGTAATTTTTCATATGTTACTTCAAGGTAGACAACTATTCATCACAATCTGCCTTCAACCTACAATCTGTCACCTGTGCAGCATGCTTCTTATGCCTCCTGCTCATTTTAGCACCAACACAGCCATGTCAGCGTAGTAGGACCCGAAGACTTAAATAAAGTACAACCAAAACACACACATATACACATTTACTCTGTCTTCAATAGAAATACCTCAATTAGCATTTTGGCAATTAACCAACATTAGCAGCTTGATAATGTGAATATAGAATAAATATGGTTTGTCTTAAAGTTTAGGAAAAATACTGTAAATACAAGTAACAATGTACTGCAATAAAAATGAGTTGCTTGAAAACAGTATTCATTTGATAGCGGTTAAATATTTTAACGCTATAGCGGCTAGCTATGCGTTATAGTGCAACCAGAAAACATCCTTTACAGAAATACAGTCTTATCAAATGAAAAAAAAATTAGTGTAGAAATTTTCAAGACCTAAACCATGAATATTTAAAATATTAGTAAAATATCTGTTTCAGTTGCATCACAAGAGCTAGCTAACAAGCTACAGCTACATCACTCCCGCTGTAGTTCACTTACATGTTTATAAAATGCCCAATAACAGAGGAAAGAAACTTCGTTTGTATTCACGGTTGAATGTGTCTCTTCCAAAATCGCTTCGTATCAAGACAAAATAGCAACTTAAAACTGCTATGCTAGCTGCAATACCTCGACTCACCGAACTCTTCGGATGCCGACGGATGTTCGTGCGATTGTCCGCCTCGCACGCTTATATGCTCCTCCTGCCTCTCCCGGATCCTGATGTGTACCGCCGTGAGGAAGTGGTTTCAGCAGGGAATCAGGTCCAAAGGTTTAAACATGTACCGGGCTAACTAGTGAGAGCTGTGCCACACAACAACAACAACTCCAGTTGTGTGTCGGCGGGTTCAACAGACTGCTCTCGCGCAGCAGGCTCCTCCCCCTTTCTGCACAAAAAGCAGACGTGACGTCAGGCTCGCGGTGGCGGCGCGGGTCGGTTGGTACGAAGCGGTCACGTTGAACGTACGCAAAGATCTGAATGTTTCAGTTTTCCTTTTCAGCCTCCTCTCTGCTGGTGACCAACAAGGTGTGTGTGGATGAAGCGCTCCAGGAGGACACAGGTCGGTGCGTATGGATGATCTAACACAAAGAGTGTTTTAGTGCAGCAGCAGCTCAGCTTGGACCACACGGAGCAGAACATTAGCATGGAGAGGGAGAGAGGGGGCTGAGTGTCTGTCCTCCACAGACAGAAACGCGGGCTGTGGGGGAGGGATTATATAGAGGAGGAGGAGGAGTCAGAGCGAACAAAAATTTTCTATAAAACAAAAACTACAGCACTGACTTTGTTGATAGTGTATGTTAGGTAGCACGAGATCTTTCCTGTGTGTGTGTGTGTTGTCACATGTATGTTGAAGTGTCCAACATCTGAGAGACCCTTGACTTGTCTTTTTTTTTTAAACATTGTTTTAAAAACACATTCAACACTGAAGAATGTAAGAAAAAAGTGCTTTTTTTTTACCTACTGAACTCTAATCACATGTTGCTGCACAGCAGTTCTGTAGCTCTTAGCTTCCTTTTGTAATGCATACTGCAGGTCTGCCATTTTGTTGACTCACTGGTGCACAAACAACTCGCAGTTCCCGTTGTCGCCACCAGAGGGCGTGTGACATGATCTCAATCATAAAAAAAGGTTTATTCCTGTTCACCAAAAATAACCTAAACCTTTGCACTAGCTGGTAGTGTGTGTCTGTTCTCCTCCCTGCGCGCTTCTCCTCCTCTCATACACACTCGCACACAAGACAAGGACAGCAGTGCTAGTCTAGTACAGAGAAACCTTGAACTTGTCTCTTCATTGTGCTAGGCTACATTGTATTCCTGCCTCTAATGTCAACATAGGGCATATTTTTTTTCTTTTTCTTTTTTTTTTACATAGGCTACATGTGCTTTTTAGTATTTTTTCATGCCACATATTGTCACAAAAACAACAAAATAAATATGTACATTCATTTTTTTTTTTAGTATTTTGAAATCAACTCCTTTTACATTGATCTGAATCAGGACTCTGGTTTTTAGATGTCCTCTGACTGCTGTTCTTTATGCGTGTCAGCCATTTTGTTGACTTACTGGTGCACAAAGAACTTGCAGTTTCTCTGGAATCCAGCAGAGGGGGTGTTATACTGTCCTGTAATGACAAAGAGAAGGAAGTCCTTTGTAAGTAACATGAGTCTGTGTCACCGCTAGCTGTGTCACAAAGGTGTGTTCAGACAAAAGGATCTGCTAGGAGTGGCTGAAATGTTCTCTTCCTCTCACACAGACCTGGTCAGTGGTGCTGTTCTGACAAAAAGAATCCCTAAAAGGTGTACATGGGTGACACAAGCCTCTTTTGTTGTTGCTCATGTTCTATCATGTTGTAAAATTTTTCAAAAATCTATAAAAGCTCTATGTGGCAATGGAAGATGTTTTCAGCTACACTGTGTTGTCTATTGGAGTCATGACTACAAAAGCACAGAGGTTTATTAATGCTTCCACAGAGAGAAATATGATATCCTTCGACGATGTTCATTCTGTACACCACATCAACTAGACCTGCGTGCATCTGTGTCATGGAGGAGATGAAGATCTGCAGCCTGTAGAAGGCGTGTGAAGGTAAGGCTAGCTTAGCTGATGAGTTCTATAAAAAGGCTTCTTTCTGAGCCTTTACTAAAAAAAAAAAAAAAATAGAGCCAACTAGAACGTCCCATAAAAAACAGATTGTTCCATTTTATTTTGCATGCGAAAATAAAGTGGTTACAATATTAAGCAGCCATTTTGTGGAGTCACTGAGGTGCAAAGAACTTGTAGTTCCTCAGGAGGCCAGTAGGGGGTGAGCTGTGATGTTTTGAAATGTCCACCAAAAGAATACTTACAAGCTTCAGTTCAGGTTTTTACCGACAGTGATAGTAGTGTTATGTGTTCATACAAGATTCATGTGATGAAGAGTGAGAGTCACATCGTCTGCACTCGTACACACACAGCACATAAAGGCAGCAGAGCTAATTTAGCAGAGAGAAGCCCTGTGGTTAGAGTCATAACGCTTCTACACTAACAGCAAACTATAACCAGGGGGAGACATTTAAGTCATGTAAATAAATGGATATGCAATATGCATTGTTTTTTTTTTTTTAATTTAATGAATTATCATAAAACAAGCAACACAGATAAAAAAAAATAAAATCTTTTTTTTATTTATTTAGGCATGGTATCAAAAACCTAGCAGCAAGAGAAGCACGTCTGTGGTCCTTGGCTTGTTTTTCTGACATTGCACAACATCACACAGTTCAGCCATTTTGTTGACTCACTGACTCTATAAAGAGCTTGCAGTTCCCCAAGAGGCCAGCAGAGGGCAAGCCTTGGCGCTGTATATCATATGTGTCAAAACGTTTGTCCCCAAAAGGAGACATTACACAGACCCCTCAGAGCAGTGTGTTCCTCATGTAGGATCCACCATCAGCACTGTCTCTCCTACACTGGCACATCAGACAAGGCCAATAGTGCAGTAATAGAGGGGCGAAAAAAACTAGAAACAACATAGGCTAGTTTCATTCCCACCTCTATATTCTTATGTTGTTGATCGGGTCTCAGTGTGTAACACGCTGTGGTACAATGTGACACACCATAGTTTGGGATCTGTAGTGCTGCCAGGCATGACCTAGGCGAAAACAGGATTTACAGAGAAAAGCTGAGACAACAACCACACCCACCTCACCACGCATTGCTCGGTCACATGATGCAGGAGGACCTGCAAGCTGGTAGCACTAGTTCCTGACTTTAAAGCACTACAAGGTCAAATCCATCGGAAATAAAATGAATAGAGGTAGCTATTTTTTGCTGCCTTGTTAACGTGTCAAATAATTCTTATTATAAGAACATTTAAAAATAGATATACTTTTAGAAGACAGAAAACATACAAATAAACTGTCTGACAGCTAACACATCCCCGACCTCAGCGTAAAGACGTGACTGCATCATTTCAGGGAAATTACCAGGTAATAAAAACAGCAGGCTGCTATCCTGCATGCTAACATTACCACTAACTGAAAACTGCTTATGTTTTATTCTGAGAGACTTTTTCTAAGAGCAGATCTAAATTCCTCAAAAGTGAACCATAAGTCTTAAATGAATGTGGTTGAGTCTCTATTCTAACTATTGGCCTCCTTTGATCATCATGTCTGATAACATCACATGTTTTAAACAGGTGGATGCTAATTTTGTTTTTAGATTTTAGCTTTTGTAACTGAAAATTTGGACCAAATTGTGACAAATAGCCCAAAGTTGTTCAAGGAATATTTGAAATGAACATTTACTGAGTGCTATCTCATCCTTCTGCGGCTAATGTTGAACACAGTAAAACCAAACTTGTTAATGTTATTTGTTATAGTGCCACCCTTTGACCAGTGAGTGTAATTACCATCAGTGGAAATTACTGAGAAAAAGAAAGAAATCTAGAAGGGTTAACAAGTGTGTTTTGGAGATATCACAGAATATTTATAAATGACAAAAAAACATTCCAAAAATATGGACATGTGCTTTTATTAAATAAAGAATAAATTACAATAATAAGACATTAATGTATAAATAACACTGAAAATTACACCTCAATGCGTCACAGCAACTTTGCCGGAAGTGGTGAGTAAATGAACAAGCATACTAACTGCGATGTTTGTGTGTGTGTGTCGTCAGTGGGAAGTTAGGACATCACCTCATGACATATTGATTTAATGAACACATCACAGTTTCAGGAGTAGTGAGTCAATGTGAAGTTGTATTGATGAGTGAACTGTAAGCAAACACGAGCATGCACACATACACACAGCAGAAACAGAACGATCTGTAACGCCGTCTCACACCTCTGACTGCACTACGATCACAGACGACTAGTATCATTTTGTTGCAGACGTCACATTTCATATCAAAATCATACACACACTGAATAAAACTGATATTGATAGATTAGTAGTTTTGGCATGTTTGAGCTCTGCTGTTAACAGTGAATGGCAGAGCAGTATAAACGTCTGAATTCCTGAAGGAAACTTGGTAAACATGATAACAGCTCAATAAATAAAATTGATTTTAAATGATTATATCTGCATGCTTATGGTCATACTTTGTTGGACACTTTGTACAGCAGCACTGTAAACTTCATCAGGACATAAGATTAATTAATAAGATTTCACACCCAGATAAGATCTGCACAGTCAGAACATCTGAAGGAGGCACAAAGTGTGCTTTTTTCTCATTCTGTTCTGTCACTGCTTTTTCATGGCAGAGTGCTGCCACCAAGTGGTGAAGAGAAGGAATTCAAATTTTTTAAAATGGCAACACAAATACTCCCAGAGATCTTCTGTGTTTACATACACATTACATGGCACAAGATATCAAAAAATATTTTCAGGTATCAGCTCTCCTGACAACTGATGTGCAGGTAAAAAAAATAGTGTTTTCATAAATGGCCACTGAGAACAGAGAAGAGGAAATTGGCATACAAGCCAAATGTATGGTATGAGTCATTCCAGGCTATTTTTTAATATGTTACATTAATTGCTAGAAATGTATAGTTGGAAAACATTAGAAGGTTCAAAGATGTATTGAAGTGGCCTGAATGCTCCTCTCCTAGCTGAGCTGCATTGTTCTAAAATCTTTTATCACGGTGACTCTGTGGTCACACACTCACATGATGTCCACATGAGCTCCTTACGTTTCAGCTGTCTCCCACCTTTGTATGCAGGTCTGTGCAAGGAAACTATTTTAAAATGGAAAATCAAGCAAGGGGATATTATAGAAATTTCATTTGTATCCTTCATGGAGTCGATTATTAAAGGAAACAGCGCAGCTTGTAATGTTTGTTAAGCCGTCCTGACAGTAAAGCTGTGGGGATTCTGTCTTCAAATGAACAGTTGCTGCTGAGAATTTTAAAACAGCTGCAGCTCGCACATCACGACTGTGAAGGAATTTTTAACACTTCAAGCAAGTCTAAACCCAAGCCTCTCATACACACACAATAACGTGGCACTCTACGTTTGAACTACCTGGATGATGACAAATGTCATGATGCTGGCAGTGGATAAAATGCTGCCTTCAGATAATTCATGAAAGGCGTGTTTTGATATGCTGGAAGGAGAGAAGGACGAGAGGAGATCAAATGATGCCAAATTCTACAGATGAAGGTTTTTTTTTCCCAAACATGCAGCAGTGCTGTGGAGACAATAATTCTGATAATTTGTCGATCAGTTCTGATTCTCACTCTGTTCCTCTCACTGACTGACTACAGGTTGCTTTCTTGGGTGCCATTAGAAGATATGGGGTGCAGACCTCCGTTCTCGTTGAGTCTCTTTGCGCGGTAGGTTTCATAGTGAATGTTGTGAGTGACTTCTTTCAAATCCTGCAGGTGAGACCTGAAGGAGGAGGGATGCAAAACACAGAATTTTGAAGTAGTTATTGTATTTATGGGATTCATGATATTTGCTGACTAATTCATGTTCTGATACATTTTACAGGCCAGTATGCAAACCAGAACCGGTTCTTTCAGCCACAAACTTATCAATCACAGAGCTGCTACAGTCAGAGCATCTGATCACTTAAAAACACTTCAGCCGTATTACTGCTTTTCTCTATATTCCCGTTTACTGCATATGATTTGATAAGATCATTTTACCTGATCAGGAAATCCCTCAGCTGAGCAAACTCACAATGGTTTGGGTTTTCAACTGTAAAAAAAAACACACACACAAAAAACATCAGCATGATCTGTATGATAAAGGCACATCAATTCTAAAAACAATCGCACTCACCTTCTACAATTCCCCACGCTGTCTTCCTCCCCAGAACTCGTTTACCATTCACTTGATATTCTTTGTCACTCCCCACCACAGCAAAGGGCATGGTCTCCTACAGACACATTATTATAGTCAGTGTAGGTTCATGAGATGAAACAAATACACAACACGCCCCAGTGGCCTGACATTCTGCTTTGACGTGCTGTTGCATGTTTGTGAGAGAGGCTAGGTCAAACTTTGTGGGAAAACAAGATAAATTCTTCTACAGAGAAAGAATATAAGTAGACTAATGTTGTGTAAAAGGGAAGAAAGAAGCACTCACTCTGATCTTGTCATTGTCACTCTTGTCTTCCATGTCATCATCAAACTCTTTCTGTGGGTAAAACTCAATCCCACCCATCTCCAGCTCCTTCCTTACCTGCAGCACAAACAAGACCAGATCCAACCAGAAAAGTTATGAGACATCTATTATTGTGACATTTATGGTTTAGTCTGGAGACAACAGCCCAAAATATAAAAACTGTTAACAGCTCTCCAAAGTATGACAAAAATATCTTCCCCCTAGTGGCTGTCTGCAGTACAGGTCATAAACCTCACCTTCTCCACATTGGTGGAAGGGACACTGATCCAACTAAAAACTAAAAGCGCCACCTTGAAAGAATTTATTCCAGTATATTTATGGCTTGCTTATCGCTTTTTTTACTTGCCCTCTACTAAACAGACTCTGCTTCCAAGATGGCGTCTTTGTCCAGTCAATGGTCTGATCACTTCCTGTGAGCAGTGTGTGTACTATACTCTTTGCCCATTTTTGGACTTCTGACATGGATCCCTTAACTTACAACTGCGATGTTGGTATAAAATGAATAAATATGTATTTACGTTATTGGTGAAACTCACCCTCTGCTTGAACTCCTGCCTCTCTTCAATAGTCATCGTGTCGGCTTTGGCGATGACAGGGATAATGTTGACTGAGTGACTCAAGCGCTTCATAAACTCCACGTCTAGCTGCCGAAGACTGGAACAGACAGAAAGCTTTTAGAGTCAGAAGCTCACATGCAACGGTGAAAAAATCATATCAGGACAACAAAGACCGGATAGAAGAATAGCGGTTTGACTTCTGCAGATACAAAAGATTTAACAGCGTGAATGCTTTTTGAAAAAAGAGGTCTTATCAATATCAGTGTTTGCCTGCACACAAAAACATTCCATCTGCATCCTGGCTAAACTGGATGTGTTACAGAGGCACTAATATGTTTTTCTATTAAATTGCAGTTTCACAGTTGTCAGCACAATCTAATTGTGAGATGTTCAAACAAGAGGGAGGTGTGTGTTGTCAGCAAGCAATATAAAGCAGCACACTTGATGTAAGGGTTTTTTAATGCAAAATGAAGTGTGTGTGTGTGTGTGTGTGTGTGTGTGTGTGTGTGTGTGTGTGTGTGTGTGTGTCTCACTGCTTCTGCCAGATTACTAAAAACACGTCCGTTTCAAAATGAGATATTTAAGGCTGTACGGGGGTGATTACTTCTCTAATCTCTAGATTTAGCCAAGCTGAACTCACGAGTGTCCGGTTGGGGAGATGAAATAGAGACAGCAGTGCACTCGGGTGTCGGGGATCCGCTTCTTTCTGGTGATGTTGACCTCCTCCTTTAGGAACTTCTCAAACTGCTCATTAATGTATTTGGAAATCGGCTCCCAGCTGTAAATACAAAAAGACAACAAGAAGATAAAAGTTTTATTGGATGTACTTGTAGCTGGGCATCATTTTCTCTATAGTCTTATGTTTCTAATAAAGTATTTATGATATTTATATCCTCAGTGACCTATATTGAGCTACAAAACTCACCAGTTGTCATTATTGATTTGGTCTCCAAATCCTGGAGTGTCAACAACAGTCAGCTTCATCTTCACACCACCCTCTTCAATCACTGTAAAAAACAACACAAATAGATGAACATAAAATAGGAATGACACCTGATCTGTATGCAGAAACACTATCAATATTATTTAAACTGAGCCATCTTTTGTGTAAAGAGAAACAATCCCACACATTTGGACCGGCAAACATTACAAACAGTAACTACAGCTAAAAGGCACATGCTAATGTTTATCACAGCTTCAAATCCACATAACTAAAGGTCTAGTTTGTTTTAATAAGAGATTTAAAGATTATGACACGACCACTATCATTCTGTCTTGTGGATTTGAGGCTCCATGAGTGGAGCTGAGGTTCCTGATCTGAGACCGATTTGTCACTCATTGTCATTTATTTCAGATAAATTCAATTTTTATTATTTTGTTAACGTGTTTATTCCAGCTGTAAACACAGAGGGATGTAGGAGATGTCTCGCATTTAGAGACAGTCTCAAGTGGTCGTTCGAGGAACTGCAGTTTTGGTCACCTTACATCTTACTTCATTTCTCAGCTCCTGATGTTGCCGCTTGGTTTTAAGTTTTGAATCATTGAGGCCAGAAAAAAAAAATCATATAGAAGAGGGGTGAAAGTTTCATCCACTGAAGAATATCATTCTGTGTTTGCCAGTTATACTTGTGGGCAATGTTTCCTTTGCATGTCCAAATATGTAACAATGTGACAGTGCTGTCAGCTGTTTGCATGAACACCACCCTTCTGCTGAGTCTCTCAGCACCGTCACTGGAATGTCAGGTCACTGTCAGCCGCAGGCGATGTGTGCATGATCACGTAAACACTGAGGGTCTGTCACATCCCCACGGTGCTGCTCAGTCGTCAAGGACATGTTTAAATGCCAGTCGCAGATGGTGTAATGAGCACAGTTCTGCATGCTATGTTCTGAAGACTCCCCAACCAAGTTCATAAATATCACAGATACAGTCGCTGTCTGCCACAGAGACAGATCTGATACTAAACACTGTGGAAGGACACTGCAATTAGACATCGAACTGCTACACACTGTGGTCACAAATAGAGTCATTTTCTCTGTACTGTAGATAATTAGGATTTTTTCAGGCCATTACTGCTGCTGCTTACTTCTGTTTATCTCAGCGGAAAGATTTGACAATTACAGGGATGTTTCAGAAGAAAGACTTTCTGATTCCTCGCCTCATATCAGTATTAGTGAGCCACAAATTGAGCAATGTTTACTTCTTTGTGTCAGTTGTCAGATTGAATCGATGTTTGTTACCATGGGAACGCAACTCTTGGCTCTAAGGTTGTCGTGTAGCAAACAACTGGGTCATCTTTACAACTGCGTAAATTGTATCAGGCAACATACAAATTAACAAAGGACTAATTGAAGCCCCATTTATTGGTGTAAAAGCTTGTGTGTCTCACTGTGAAATGTCCAATAATGACACAGACAGACTGGCTGTAAGATTACAGAGGTTAAGTGAGACAAAAGAGAGCAATTCAAAAGCTCATTGTGTCAAAGAAAAGTGAGATGATAAATGAAAGCTCAGGGGATCATAAAGTCTGTGTGTGAGCAAATATTTATCAGGCCTGTCCACGAGCCATTTTAAAAAGCCCCACAGTTCCAATCATCAATCCAACGATTGATCGATGTGCGCCAAGTGAGAGCCGTCGGCCATCCTGAGATAATCTGTTGGCCTGTGAACAATCTGTACCAACTGATGACTGCATACTACTCGTTATGAAGCAGTCTGAGATGTCTGTCATAAAACAGACGAGAAGAAAAATGAGGCCAAGTTTTTCCCCACTGCAACATCAGCGCAGATCATTTCAAACTACGCCTCACCGCCAAGGCAGAAGAAATGGTCCAGGGACTCATCATTTGATATGACAACGTATTAATAAATATTCTATATGAGGCACCACACAGTGACATAAACCGGAAGCCTCCAAATATACAGTGCATGGAAATAGAAACTCCTCTTGTAGGCATTAAGAGCGCACTTAAGACTATAATCACAAAGTATCAGCTCTACATATGTGTGGAAATACATTCAAAACGTTCAAATTCTTGCAACAAACTGTATGAAGTGCAGCTTTTACTCTGGCAGAAAAGTGTCTGTATATAAAAAATAAACACATCAGATCACCGTCTGACCAACCAAATGATGAGAACTGTGCGTGCACAAGCAATCATGTGCAGGTGTGACACAAGCATGGCACAAGCCAGTCTTTTGTGTGCATATGCAACCACATTATTCTTGCACCAAATTACCCCATGTGTGTAAAAGCAGGCTTATTAAAGTGTATACTCTTTTCACGGCATGCTTATCCAGACCTAAAAATCACCCAAATTATATGTCATATTGCTTAGAAACCATGCGTTACTATGACAACAGTACTGAAAAACCACGAACTCTAACTATACACATTCAGATCAAGCTAAACTGCTCCCACAGGGGGGTCTGCTGCAGTCATCTCTTTAGACTTATTGTATCCAGCAGCTGAAGTGAGACAAACGCAGCAAACGAACAAATCTTCATATTGCTTGTTCTGCTCATCAGTCTCATCTGAGCTGCTGGTTTGCAGAAATCACCTCTGCCCTCTGTCCTCTACACCCACCAGCCCACCTGTTGTCAGTCCTGTTTCAGTTCAGTTCCCAGCATTTACACATGCTCCTTCATCTCAGTCTGAGGTGTTAGGAATCTATGTGTAAAGTCCGTAACACCACAGATGGTGGTTGTATGACAAATAAACGGCTCCTCGTCCATAAAAGCCAATCATCTGCTTAACCAAGAAAACATGTCAAATCACATCTACATAAAGCACAAATTAATGTTTAAATAATAATAAGCTTGATAAACAGCCAAAGTAAACAAACGGTCAAAGTGCCTGTTGGGCTGGCAAAAGCTGCTGGTGTAAGTAGACTATGTGGAAGAGGTTCATGTTAAATACTAATATAGGATCTCCCTACTGGACTCACCATGAGACACTGACTTGATCTCCACAGTTTTGGGGATCTTCTCATCACGGCCCCATCCAGCACTCTTCCTGCTCACCTGCGACTTGAATAAGGTGTTCACCAGAGTGGACTTTCCAAGACCACTGTGACCTAAGAGGAGGAGGAAGAGGCCCAAGAAAAAGTACGGTTCAACAACAAAATATACAGACGGTCTAAAGAGTAACATTGTCGTTGACTCACCGACAACCATGATATTGAAGTCAAAGCCAGTCTTCATCGTCTTCTTCCTCATCTGCTCAATGATGGTGTCAATACCAATGTATCCGAGCAGAGTGGATCCACCGGTGGAGCTCTGGGAGCCACTGTGACTGTGACCACCGCTGTGTGTGGCAGCGTGGCTTCCAGCATGTCCCACACCATGTCCCACATTGTGTCCCACGAGGTGACTGACAGGGTGGCTTGGACCGTGACTCACAATGGGAACTGGAATAGCACTTGGAGGAGGAGCAGAAGAGTTACTTCCGCCAATACCTGGGCCCTGAGGCGGGAAGGGACTGGAAGGGGAGTGAGCTCCCACATTTGGGGGCTTGGCAGGGACGGCTGGTTTGGGTCTAACCTCTGGAGGAACTACGTCTGACATGTCTACAGAGGAGAAGGAAGATGGAAGGAAATCATATTAAAAACAGACTACAAAGTAGGCCAGTGGAGCAGCTGAAGTACAGACATCCAAATACACACACATACTGACATGGACAAAAAGTTGGTACATCCCTAAATGTAACTTTTGAATGCCATTAATGCAATAATTATATTGCTAATGAATATTTTTGAGCTCCCAGTGGAATAAAGTTCAGACTATTCATCCTTTCTGTATGAGCAGAAGACACAGAGGTTAAATCTCAAGTTTAAAACAAGATAATAAAGTTCATTTGTGTGCCTGTATTTGAAGCAAACAGCACAGACAGATGGTAGCAGTAACAGGCATGAGGCTGAGCCAAGATGTTGATAACCTCGGCCCTTCAGGGCGTGCACGAGGAGCAGGCTGTGCAGTAAGTCAGTGCAGCCACAGATCATACAGGTCCGGGAGGCAGTGGCTGTCACTTTGATTCACTGTGGTGTGGTCACACAGCGAATCCCCCACCCCACCCCACCCCCCCTCTCTGCTACAGCACATTCACATCTAAAGCTGATTCATTATTAGAGCTCCTATTTACAGCTAATAGTAAACACTCACGCTAACTCTCTGCAGACAAAAAGACTACAGCTGTGTCTGTGAATAATCATTCAACCATCACATTAAGCCTTTGTGTGTTTTATACAACACGCAAGGTTAGCTCCATCTCACCCTGCCGGTCCCATTGTCTCTCTCTCTCTCTCTCTCCAGTCATGCTGGATAACAACGGCTAACCGCGGCTCTGTTAGCTAACTGCTAGCTGCAGCCTGCTAGCAGTTCATCTCTGCAGCGTCACACACACACACACACACACCAATTCCCGTTCAATGTACCTGCAGCTGCGCACGAGGAAAGGAGAAGACGAGCTTTTCTCACTGCTGGACTGTCGCTCACGGTCCGAGAACAGACACCGTATATCCAACACACAGATAATGAGCAGAGGAGGAGGTCATGTGATGAGCCTGGGTACCTCTCCTCTCCTTCCCTCTAGCCGACAACCCCCCCTTTGTCGTTACCAAGGCGACAAGAGGAAAGGGAGTGGGGAGATGCAGCGCACATGCGCAGTATAGTTTTGCCTCAAAGGGACATTTTTGGTACAGTGTCCTCTGTCAGTGACGCAGGCTATTTATAGGCATCAGATTGGACTGTATTATAATTAGATAATGTGAATCTAATGTCAAGAGACTTTTGTTCCAGAAAAAATGGGTTTCAGTCCATCTGAAAGTTGGGATAGACACATCGTGTGTAGAATAGAAAACTAAAACTTATTTAGAAAGAAAAGCCTCAGGAATTCAGGTCACAATATCACATATATTATATTATGCTAGTATTACCGTGCTAGTGTACCATCTGTACAGTAATAGCACTACATCAAACTTGGAATCATAATATCTTTAATTACTCTGTCAAGTAACAAATGACTACAAATGTAGTTTGCGAAAGTGTACTTACTACTAGTACAAGGTAAAGCAGCAGAACTCAAGTACAGATCATAATGATCTCTGATGGACTTTATTGATGTATTATAAGCATAATGTTGCATGCAGCATGTGGAGGCGGAGCTTGTTTGAGTGCAACCCCTTATCTGCACATTTACAGGTGACTGTCAGCTGACTTTCTAGTGGAGAGGAAGCATACAGACTTTTTAACAGACAACATCAGAAAAGCACAGCTGATGTTGTTGTTGTTTATAAGACATGTGCTTCAACTACTTCCCTTTGAAATGAGCTGAAGAAGAGGAGAAACACCTCCCACTCTCTGCTCCAGATTCAATGATTGGTCAATATAACAGGGTTTTTCTGTGGAGCAAGAGGTACACACAGAGCCTCCTTTAACAGAATCACATCTGAACAAATGCTCTGCAGTAAACAAAGACTGTGTGAAACGAAAGAAAGCTCCCCTAATGTGACTGTAAAATGATTTTAAATTAAACATCTGATGAACAACAGGTAGGCAAACCTCCATCCTGCGTATCTTGAAAGCACACCACACTGTTAATAGAAAACATTTCATTAGCTGTACTCACACTTTATCTCTGAGTAGCTCTCCCTTTGGCCCTCCTCTGACTTCCTTCCTGCATGTTTTCGTCCTGTTTGTGTGTCTCTGTGGAAAGCTACTTTGGCTCGTCTTCCTGGACTATTCACTTTGACTTTAACCAACGCTTCAGCACGTCTGTTACTCTGCTGATAAGGAGCGGTGCCTTGAACCCCTCTGCTATCCTCTTTAATCACCCCCTCATCTGAGTTCCCACCCCCAAAGATAGAAAATTATTCAACACTCAACCCAAATAAAAAAAACAGGATGAAAGACTCTCTTATCTATTATTTGATGAATTTGTTCAATTTAAGTCTTCCAAGTGGTTTGGCTGTACTCACCCACATACACTGAGCCTGGGTAGTACATGGTGACGTAATACGGGTCCTCTGAATCCTCTGTGATAAACGCTGTGTAATTCTTTGGCGGAGGAGCAGCTGTCTTCTCTGGTCTCTGGTGTACTGTGTGCTGTGACGGAAGGTCAAAGACCCCCTCGAAGCTGATGCCCAAACTGTTTGTGTTGCTGTGTGACACAGAGGAGGGCCAGCTTGCAACATATTTCTCTGAGGGGTTTTCCAGAAGCTTTGTTGGCACATCACAGTGGTGGTCAGGTGGTGTTTGATTCAATGCTGCATCACTGACATTCACCTCTGTGTGGCTTCTATTGTGAACCTGATCTATGTTGCAGTCAACAGAGGCAGTTTGGGCCTGAAACATCACCGGATACGTCTTAAGTCGATTTGATCTGTGGACACACTGAGAAGCTTCCCTATTCTGATCAATGTCCACTGACTGGCAGCTGTGATCCTTTGATGCACCCTCACACTGGTTTACTGCAGTCTTTCCATCCTTCAGAGGAGTTTCACTCTGAAACTTGGATGAGAATCTCTTGATGTTTTGAAATGCATGAGCGTGTACTTTGTGTTGTTCCTGTGCTCTCCTACACTGAGAGCCTGACAGAACATTTGTCTCCACTCTGATGTGTTCATCAAACCGTCTCCTCCTCGCGTCCATGTTGGGTGAAAGGACAAACCGACTCAGAGGAGACTCTGTGGACATTTTCTGAGCTGCTCTTCTCTCATATGTCTGAGTGTAGTTGCTCCTCTGAGGGGATTCTGCACTTTTTCTTTGAGGAGAAGCAGAATGTGACTCTCTGTTAACAGACTTAATCCCATCACACTCTGAAGCTGACGTACCTGTCTCTCCTCTTTGTTGTTGCTGTTTGATGTTTGACTTTGGTGTGGGGATTGCAGTGTTGTTCTCTTTTTTTAATATCCCATGTTTTCTTTGCGTTAAGCAGGGGGATGTGGCTGGTAGTCTGTGGGAGTCAGAGGGAGGATGATGTCGAACTCTTCTCAGTTCAGGATGTGTAAAGTCCAGTAAAACCTCCTGGTCAAGCACATCATGCGTAACCACATTTGAAGGATTTGAGATGGGAATGGAACGAGCCCGTCTTTCTCTAGCAACAGGAGAAGGTTGTCTTCCTCCTTGGTCGTCTGAACTCATCCCCTGGCACTGGGACGTTGGAGAGGGGCTCAGTCGGGGCGTTGGGACAATCAGAGTTGGAGAGACTCTGAGCTTCGCCTCCGGCTGGTTCAGTGATGAGGGATCACTCCACTGTGAGGCGGGAAGATGAAGAGAATCGCTTGGCCTCAGTTTCGGTGTGGGAGAGGAATTTGGCTCTGGAGAGGGAGAAACGGAGATGCTGGGCTTTGCAGAAAGAGGCTGAGAGCTGAATGTTTTGGGTTTTGTCCTCGGAAGCGTTGACGCTCTTTCTCCATGGTTTCTATGCTGACAGGTCTTACTCCATGACGACTGACTGGATGTCTTGAAGGAACAAACTGAAGCAAATGATCTGAGAAGTTAAAAAAAAAATCGGATTCAGTACAACAATCATACATTATGTAGCACTCTACTTAAAGTCACCTGTCAGCTGTTGACAGTTTGGTGTTGTGTTTTTCAGAGATGAGTCCCCTTTCATCAAATGATGGGATTTGGATGACTTTCTTCTTGATGACAGGAGAAGAGAGGGAGAGAGGAGGTGACAAACAGGCTTTTGGATGCTCCTTTGTTTGTCTGCAGGAGGCTGATACTTGTGGGATCAAAGGTGCCAGGCGGTCAAACACACTCATTCTGTGTTACACAAGTTATAAAGAAAGACGTGGAAAAAAAGACTCAAATTTGTGCAATAATCAGACACATAAGTATTGTAAATGTAAACACACAAAATGCAGAAAAAATAACACATGCCTGGAGTAGTTGCACATAGTAAGTGGATCTGTGAAAAAGGTTACATGTTCAGCATAAACTGTGATCTCTTCCATAATGAAGTTTGAAGTCAGCACAGCCATAGACAGCAATAACCCAAAAAGATCTACTGGTTTGCTGTGTAATGATGCCCAGGGGTTTATGACTGTGGGTCAGATAGGAGAATACATACCCTGCTCTTTTATTAATCAATATCTATTCAGGAGTTTT
>JAVQJX010133118.1:0-15131 GCA_036025115.1 Ambassis agassizii
GAAAGCACTTTGTTGGCTGGCGTCATAAACATTAATCATATTGTCAAATGATTAATGATAATACCACATTTTAATCAGAGGACTGGTAGCAGAGTAAAAGCCTCTGTTCTCTTACATTGCTGACAAAAGACTAGATTAAGCTGAAGGTGTTTGTCACAAAGAAATGACAAAAAAAATGTGTTCTACTTGCCGTTTAGCTTTGATTCTCCCTCAGATGTCATCTCATGTTTACTGTGCTTTATTATGAAACTGTTAAGTTTGTCGCATTTCTCTCAGTGACTGAGCTTCACTTTGAAGGTTGTGTTTCTTTTGGCTGCGCCTCAGTTTATGGAAAAAGTAGCAGTGAGTTGTGTGAGTGTGTTTATGTGAAATATAAACACTGCCTATCTTGTCAGAATAAAATCCATTAATCCAGTTATGCACTTTTCTGAATGACTGTTGCATCAGGGCATGTTTCCTGTCAGCAGCTGGAATAAAGATGACTCACTTGGAAATGAGTCATAAAGGCTCTCCTGCTCCACCTTTTTTTCTGGCATGAAATCTTGAAAGTTTGGAGCTGAAGTGTGATAAAACTCCTCCTTCCTCTCTTGTCCCATCTTATAATCTTTTAAATGATTGGACTAGAAAGGGCAGAGGACCATTCCTTTCCATTGCTGCTGCAAGGTTTTCTTAGACAGACTATTATTGAAGCACTTCCAAGTGACAAATGATTGCAATTAAAAGCATAGACTGCTCTTTCCCCTAGATTCCTATAAATGCTTCAGCCCTCTGATGGTGTGTCATTATGGCCACTGTGAGAGTCTGCTCTCCCTCATAAAGAACCTTGGCATCCAGTCCCCAGATCGCCAGTCAGTGCAGTCAGTCACGCTCAGCACAGAACAGAAGAGGACAGCATTTTATTTCATGTCTATCCGGAACCTGAAAGCTGATCTGCTGGAAGTTGTTTTTACTTACTGATTTTAAACTGGTTATTTTATGGGGCAAAATGCAAACTGTATCTAATTGCGCTAATGGTGCAAAGCAATGGCTAATGCACTCAAGTTGCAAGCAGAGAGTCTGTGTAGTTAGAACTACTCTGTCTTCTGAAGGGAATACTCAAGGCTTGAGTCCATTTGGCTGTTTACACAGATATATGCCCATTCTCCTTGGACTTATTTGGATCTGCCTTAACCACTGGCAGCAACGTGATGTGAAATCCCTGCTTGGGTAAATTCAAATCTCTGCAAAAAAAATATATTTCAAAAGCAAAAACACTGTGGGCTGTTCCACAATTGAATTTTATTTTACAACAAACCAAACACTGACCCTGCCTGCGTATCCGTCCTTATTCCTCAGTTGCAGTTTTTCCTCGCCTGCCATAAGGAACGAGAGGCTGTTTTTATTAAATAACAACAATGACATATCACCCTGCCTGACTACAGCCTCGGAGCTTATTTGTGTTTGCAACCAGCAAATGGGAACAAATGGCAGATATGTATCCACCTCCCTCATCGTCCATCTGATTTATCTGATAGAAAATGAGGCTTTCTCATTACACAGCAGGGTTACTGTGTTTGAATTACTTCTCTTGTATTGACTTAGATCTACACATCTCACATAAACAGAACCACAATCAGCAGATATCCACTGTGGGCATCTCCAAGGCTCTGGATGTCTGTTGTGATTTGTCTTGGAACATTAGAAAATATTTGCAGCAACAGGGAATCCATTACACCTCAAGTAAAACAAAAGAAGGAGGTGTGTTTTTTAGTCTTTTTTCTGCAGGCAGTTTTTATATTATATACAGACAAATCCTTTCAACCTGCATCGCCTTATCAATGGACTTACAGAGGGAACCTGTAAGCATTTGTTTACTGTTGACAGACACACAATTTCAGCAATAAATCAACACTTTTCCCACTGTAGTATTCCACTGTGAGCTGACTTGCCATGCTGTATCCTCAGTTGATTGGGTCAGTTCTGATCACATTAGCACTTTTTTTTGGGAGTCGCTCGAATCATGCCAGCGCAGGCTGCCAGGCACTGCTGCCGCTGAGGCAGGTGTCACATTTGTCCCAAAGACAATACAGTCTTGGGACTTTAAGTGTTAACTGATTAGGTAAGATTTAACTGGGACAAAACCCCTTAAATTTAAATAATTGACTATATGACTTTCTGCCAGTGCTCCATGCAATAAGGCTGGATTGACCTTTAGCAAGAAGGGGGGTTTAAATTCAAAATCGAACAAGACATTGACAAGCTGGTGGCAAATCATGAGCTTCCACAAAAATATCATTAAAGCGATCAGATTTTTGCTTCTTCTTGCTGAGCCCATGTTTTGATAGAATATTACCTGAACTCTTCACATCACACAGAACAGTCACATGTATTTAGTGTCAAAAGGTGGCATTTCTCTCTTTGATACCATCTGTCTGGAGGCCTGCAGGAGACAGATTAAGGTGTTAAGAGATTAACACCTGTGAACCACTGACTTCAGTACCCTGTGTGAGGACTGTAAATATGTCAAATTATTCTTTCCATGACATAAATCAGTTCAGTCAGGGCCTGTGAATGTCAGGATCGATGTTATCATTAATGATAATGATGAAAGTTGTCCTAATACGTCTATCTATAGAAATAGGAAAAAAAAAGACAAAATATAATAAATAGTTTCTCTTAAGACAAAAAAAATTAATCACCAATTTTCAGTGATGTTATTTCCACTGTAATGATGTTTGTAGCTGGAACCAGGAGATTAACATGCAGAGAAGAGAAGTTGGGCATGAGCACTGGTGTCTGCTGCCAGATAAAACCATCCACAGAAAGGGAGCTAAAAGAAAATGATAAAAAAAAATTGTATTATTAGAACCAGAGAATTTTAATTCCAATTTGGATATTCAACTATAAGCCTGAAGCCTTCATCATCATCATCACTGCTGCTGCTGTTACAGTCACCATCACATTTTTGGTGACTATCTGCATGTTCTATCCTTAAATGGGCTGCTGTGGACACAGAACACCCTCATGATGAACCTGATACCCTCAGATTCCTCTTTTTTTTTCTTCTTTGTTGTATTGCCAGGATTCAGCCGAGGCTATATAAGGAGCAAGCTCAGGTTGAGATCGGATCAGTTTTGAGTTTAGGTTCAGGTGTTAAGTTTGGCAGTGAGAGAGAGATGAGGTGTCATGGGGAGCTTATGGATGGGGAGTGGTTTAGTTGTGGTGGGTTAGTGTGAGTCATTGCTGCAGGTTTTTGGGGATCAAATCCCACTAAACAAGTGTGGATTGATCCCCACATTGTGAGCTTGCTTGTCTATAGTTTTAAAGCATGGACCTCAGCGAGCCTTGAGTTCAAATGTTAAAAGTGAAGCTTGTCTTTCTAAAGTTAAACTCATTTGTTTTGACTCTGCTCTTCACACCTCCACAAACACCAGCTGAGTCTTTTGATTATTTAATGGGTTTTCATGTTAAGTCTTTCAGTTCTAGAGGGGTCACTGAGACTAGTTCAATTAGACTAAGCCAGCCTTTAACTGTAACCCAGAGCTGCTGGCCTAATCGTGGTCAAAGATCTTCAGACCACAGCTCAAGCTGTATAGCCTCACATCCTTTGGTGCTGCTGCCCGGTAACACTATCTAACTGTAACTGTCGCCAGATAAGTTGTGTTTCCTTGGAGTCATGGCCTACTTTTGGGAGCTCCGCCTCTTCTTGGCACCACAGAGCTAAAGGAGCGGCACACAAACTGGAACTAAACTTTAAAGCTAAGACCTCAGATACACATGAAAACAGAGAAAAAAAGCATGATGCTAAATCACACAGATGCAGCTACAGAAGGAAAAATGCCAGCAAAAGATTGACAGCCAGGAATAAAGTGCAGCGTCTTATAAATGTTATCAGTCTCTGAAATTAAAAACTATCTTGGTCAATTTCACACAGATTAAAACCAAACGTTACCCATTAAAGATCCATTTTATGATTTTAATTTAAGCTTTTTGCACTTACTGTATTACATTTATATATCCCATGTGGTACCTCAGGCTATTATTTTGCCATGTGTAACACTCCTGTACACTCACCATGGTACCAAAAAAAAAGCAGCCAGCTCAGCTGCACCGTTCATGAAGCTGCACAACTGACCCAGGATTTATTGATTTCAAGCAGCCATGTGTGTCCGGCTGGATACATTTTAGTTTGTACATGATATAGATTTATCAATTATTTCTCACACATCCCTCTTTTTTGGTGTATGGATCCAATTGATTCAATGCTAGTGAGGTTTTACCCTCCAGCTTGACCTTACCTTTGAGATTAATGAGTCCTGAATTATAAATCTTGTGGGAGTGTAGCGCTTGAGGCATGATTGATGAGCCCACACTCATTTTGGGTGGTGATATTTCAGGGTTTAAGTATTTTTGCTGCTTTCTCAGTGCATTGATGCTGTGTAGTAGACCTATTGTGCCTATTGTCTGCAAAGCTCGTTACACTGTGTCCCACAGTAATTACATTTAGCTGAGCTATTTCTCTTGTTTATGACCCTCACAGGGTATTCAGACCATGCATTTTGTTGCTTTAGAGCACAACAGCTTATTTCTGATGAGCTCAGCTTTCAATCAAGAAGCTGCTACCATGTGTTTATTTTTATTTCTTTTGAGGAAGGCAAAAGTGTGGCATGACCGTATATGTGTGCACGTACTGACTGCATCAGTGAAGTGTAACAGTGCTGCGTGATTCTTCTGGACAACAACATTCTCTTTCTGTTACATAAAAAGGTGAACTTTGACCTTTGTGATTAGGGGCACCGGAGCCCAGCATGAGACGCTCTCTGCATCAGACACAAGCGTCAGATCGATTTAGTCAATAAAATAAAAGGGCAAACGTTAATCAGACAGCCATCACTGCATGCTCTTTTCCTGCCCGATTAAGCACAGTGTCAATCATACTCCACTTTAGAGATCGGATTTTATTGGTTCGGCTTTATACCAACAGTCATGCTTCCAATTCTATTAGAGATCATACTGATTTTTTTGTGTTTGCATCTTACAGTTGAGCCCCACTTTGCTGTCCTTGAGCTCTGAGATGTCCCTCTGTAGTACAGTAATGTTTCCAAATAAAGCCAGTCTGCTGTCAAGACCAATATATCTTTGCAACAAAAGCAACATCTGTCTAGTTGAACCCTCGGTGAGGGCACTCAGACGTCTCGTCTCCACTCAGGGAGGAAGATGTGTGTCAGCGAGGTAACAAGGAGAGATGAGGGCTTCATCCTCTAAATCTCAAAGTTATTGCGTTATTTCAGATATGGGACTGTTCTCAGCAGAAACACATCAATAGTGTCTCCACAGCAGAAAAGTTTGTTGTTAAACATTTCAGAAATGACGTCATCATGGGCTGTATTCTTTTGCAATTTTCTCCCTATGTACTGTAAAAACCAGGTGATGACAAGAAGTCCTTCCACATGGTTGTTTTTACTGTTACTGTGCACAATATAAAAACACTGGCAGAGCTGGTGCTGAATGCACGACAGGCTGCTTTTTAAGAGGAACAACTAACACCCCACAACTTTACCAGCCTTTCTGCAGAATGTTGTTGTCAGGCCAGGTTACAGATTTATATTACAATTTTCACTGCCTCTATTCGATGAGGTAATTGTTACCACCACAGCCCTTTATAGCTCAGGTTTATAGAGGCCTCTTACAACTCCCATTGGCCATCTTGACGTCTTTCTTGACTCGTCATAAACATGCTATGGGTCCCATTTCTGTTATATGTCCTACCTGCAAGCGCAGCCTCATAATTTAGTGTTCAGTGATTGACAAATGGTTAGCAGCATGCCCACTGCCTCCATCAAACTGCGCTAAATGTTTCAGAGTAGCCTGAAGCAGGAGGGGAAATGTGCCTTTTTAGGTTGGACTTGTTGCATAGAACAGGAGTGATGAGTCACTGTGGTGATGCTGTCTTTTTTATACGTATGGGCGGACAGCGCTTTTTGTCAAGCTGCATGCTTTATTATGTATGAAAAAAAAGACGATGAGATATTAACTTACAGCCTGATATGGGGTCATAGTCTCCATGTCATATTCAGAGCCTTTCACACTGATCTACAATGTGTTGGGAAACATTAATAAGTAATGTAACCCAGTGAACTAGTGCCTCATGGCTTACACACTAAGCCAGCTTTGAACTGTAAAAGAGACTCAGTAAATCAAAAGAAGAAGTTTCTCTGTGATTTTTTTTACTTACACATATTTTTGAATCTCTTGAAATGTCTCTGTTCTATTGGCTTTATTATATTACATGCTAGCAAGTCCCAGTGTTTGTTGCCCCATAACTTAAATAGTTTGGACTATTATCTACTTTTATCTATCTTCTTATCTTAAAGAAGTAAAAACAGTAAAACAAAATGAAAACACAAATTACTTATTTCTTACTAATACCCATCAGCATTTGTTGCTGTATGGTTTTAAAATGAACATTACATTTTCTCCTTTAAGACTTGCCTAAAAAAATAGAGGTCACTGAGATAAACTTCATTTTCTCCCTGTATTTCATTCACTTTGTTGGCTTTGCAAGCTCTCCCTTTTGTGCTGCTTGACATTTTGTTTACTGATCTGATGCTAACACGGTTATTAAAGCTTGTTGGAGCTCTCACTTTCTGCAAAATCCTGTGTTGTTGTCCTGAAGAACGTAAACAGATGCTCACCTCTTGCATGTCCAGTTTCTTAGAATGTACTGAGGCTCACCGTTGCCAGGGTAACCACAAAGACCTACTGCTGTATTTCCCAGGTTACCCTCAGATTGTCCACAAGCGCGGAGTGAGAGCTCGGCTCATGAGGCTCTTTCCATGTTCCGCAGCCAAAAAGCCATCCTCCAGTAATCAAAGCAAGTGGCTCTTCCAAGGCTCTCTTTCTTTCTCTGTCTGGCTGTCTGTGATGATTTGTTGTTGTTGTTTTTGTCAAAGATGCTTTTTTTCCTTTCTTTCTATTTGGGCGTTAGTCACATGTGGCTGCTGCAGTCAGCGGCAATCTTCACTGCTTCACTCAATATTTTGCTTTTACAGCTGCTAAAAGGAAAATAATATTTAAACTTGAAATGATATATTCACATATGATGTCAAGCGAGGCAGATAAACATGAACAGAAATGCTTGCGGCTAATATGATGATTAGAATAAGAGGGAACAGCTGTTTTATTTAGTTTATAATACACCAGCTGTGATTGCAGAACATTTGCTTCATAGCAGCAGGTTAATTGTAGTCTTTTAGATGATCGGGCCCCTTTGACTGTTGGGCCACAGTAAGACCCTCTGAGCTAATGAGGCACTTTAGTCACTGTGTCACATTTCAGGTGGACGAAAGACAAGTGGAGCGCTGTGCTGTGAGGACAGTGCAGTCACCGACAACCTTTGCCATCATTACAGGGCCCATTAAAACATTTCACAGGGTTCAGCTGCCCCCTTTCATGAAGAAGCTCTCTGTTGTGTTCTTGGGTCTCAATAAGGCTAATTACCTCTGCTGTCATATGTGTTGTAGAGAAGAAAGGGGCGTTTAGATTGTTGTCTGCTGTTGCGAAGGGCCAAATTAAAAAGGCAAAAGAGGACTCTAGAATGAACTCAAGGCAAAATGTGGAATTTTGGCTTTTGGGATGTCTAAAAATGCTAATTTGCATAGACCTGCCCCAACATCTTCTCATGTTTTGACTCTCCTCCTCCTCCTCCAGACAGCGTTGAAGATGAGCTTGAACTCTCAGCAGTCCGCCATCGTCCGGAGGGCCTGGAGCAGCTTGAAGCGCAGACACGTTTCTCCCGTAAGGAGCTGCAGATCCTGTATCGCGGCTTCAAGAATGTAAGTGACAAAACCACCATTTAATACTCTCTGAAAATTGATGAATCTTTTATAAGATTGTGCAGTTAGTATGCTAGAGTCCCTTAGCTCTCATCCCTGTTCAGCTTAAGGAGCAATAAATAAGCATCTTTGCTGAATCATCTCCACTGAACCGTCCGTTTGTGCTTACCACAGAAAATTGAAACTTCTGTACATTGTTCACCGTGATAATTAGGCCATATTTCCAGCCCTCTATGGAGGATTACTGATGAGCAATCCAGGTCAAAGTCCTGATATGCAATCACCTCACTCCTCTGTCACCTCTGGTGTGAGGCGTAATGAGATGACCCAGAATTAACTCAACCCAAATTGTCTGGCAATGAAAGAGCATAGCGTGGGTCCTGTGATAGAGGGGTTCCCGCGAGGCTTCAGTTTCCCGTCGAGCACTGTGCCCCAGCCAAGTCCCTGCAAAGCCTGCCCATTAGTCCGCCTCCACTGGAGACAGAGTAAGAGGTAAGAAGTGTACTAATGAGGCCTTTAATTTGTGCCACACACTCAGCCTGACTTCCTCTGGGGGAGACAGAATTGTTCATAGACACCTTCCTATTGCTCTCACAGATTTACACATAACAGATTTAGCTGCAGTGCAGGACTTGTGGATTGGGTAGTTAGTCTGTCACTAAAATATCTCAATGCACTGTGACAAAATTCATGTTCCATAAAACAAATCCTACTCTTGTGAAAAAAACTTGAGCATTGCACAGGTTAAAGGTTTGTAGTAGAAAAAGAGAACCAGGTCCAGTCGAACCAACAAAACAAACAAGTTTCACTGCTAAGCAGCTGCAATCAGCACGAGGCCTCTCTCACTTTAATAATGTTCATGAATCCACCATCAGGAGAACACCATGGTGTGCTGCACTGTGATCTCTAAACACTGCTGAACATGAACATTTGGGCTCTCTTTTTTTCTGCTTTCAGCTGATGGTTTTGCTCATATTTATGCAGAAACATAGACAGACTATTAAACAAACTTTGCAAACTGCTCAGTTCTCTCCAAATGTTTTTATGGAAATCATGACAAAATCCTCCTCAATATGTAATTAGCTGTAGTTAAAACAGGACATTACAGCTGTTAAATAGCTTTTATCCATCACTAAGCTCATTTTTTACCTGCTGGGGTCAAACAGCTCATCATTGCCTCATCCCAACCCGTGACATTGAATGAGAGCTTTTAAGGCCGTCCACACTAATAGAAGCTGGCATGGTTCCCATGATGACAAGTCTGGCCCTTTGTCCTTGGTGTCCTGGGTTTCCAAGTAAATCAAATGCTTCTAATGCAGGTTGCAAGATGAGGTCCTGTGTTTTGACAACAAACTCTAAGAGTCACTCACTCGTACCTCCGGTGGTCTGAGCGGAGCTTTGTCTTCCAATCCAGCAATATATCTAGCAGAGACCAAGGCAGGACCTTTGGCTCAGGAGCATGCTCCTTTAGGTGTAATTTGAGCCAAAGTCACCTTACAGATATGAGAAGATGTATTGTTTAATAAATCCCTTCACCTCAGACTACAGGAAATAACACAATATTGTCCTCACGTCTGACTTAATCTGCCAGGCTTTCACAGTTCACACACCGGGGCACTGAGTCGGGCATTAGATTAAGATTTGATGCTTTCTATTCCATCAGTCATGATCAGCCTCTCTCTCTCGCAGGTTTATTTCATTCCCCGCGCTGCTTATTGCTGCAGCGCTCCGAAAGGAATTTCATGCCTGGTCAGTTCTGCATTTCACAGATTGTATTGTGATTTCATTATCATGGATGGCTAATTTTACAAGCACATCAAATGAATACAGATACAGTCTCTGACCTCTCACTTTATGTAAAGAGAATGGGACTGAATAACATGTAAAAATGGGCCAAGGATCAGTGGGTGATTATATCATCGTTGTGTATCATTCTACAGAACAAAACACCAGGTACTCTGGAGAGAGAAAGCCCTCTTAATGCAGACACCTGTGACCATCATGTCATCAGGGGTGCTGATGATTCCCATGCTGCTTAATATGTTGATTAATATGCTAAAATGCTACCTGCTTTAGCAGCATCAACCCCAGTGCTGCACAGTGAGGCGTGGGAACGAGCACAAAAATGTTCATTGGTGAAAAGTTATACTGCCAATTTACACATCAGCAATAAAATGCGTCATTCAGATCTAATTTAATGTAAAATATCCAAATTGGATTGATTTCCTTCATCTTCTGCTACTACTGTACATGACAAGAAAGTTATCTTTGGCTTAAGATCAAAGTTTATCCTGACGGGACCTTAAGCCAGACTGGAACTATTTCGCTGAACTTTAAATTGAATTGCAGAGCTGCTGCGTTGTTCACAGATGACACACTGGCTTCATTCCCAATTGAAAGATTGCCTCCCCTGCTGGAGACCGAAAAGAGACGATCAAACACAATCAGATGAATTCTGCCGTCTGTGTGAGATTCACCTCTACAGATTTCTACTATTTAATTTTCCTTCTAGTTTCTGGGGATGAGTGAGAGACGTTAGAAGAGAGAGCACAGCCATTGGAGCGTCAGTGTCACACTTAAGTCTGTTATTAATGTTGACAGCTGGGATTGTCTGTCTCCACAAACAGGCTGATGTGTGTGTTTAAACTCCCTTTCCTCATTTTAAATACTTCATTATGTGACATTGGCCGCACTACTTCAGTTTTACAACATAAACAAAGCACTAATTAACAGAAGCTCCAACAACAACAAAGGGACTGTCCACAGCAGCAGCTTCTCAGGATGGATACGTTTGAGCTTTCTGCAGTTTGGGCCGCCATCTAATTTAGGAAATTGCTGACTTGACTTAGATAAACGAATGGTTCAGAATTTGGGGTTTTCTTGCCAAGAGTTAGAGGAGAAGGTTGATATTCATCACATATTTGTCCTGTGAGATGCAGACACACATTTATTGTGTTGTAGATTTTTTTCATTTTAAAAGCCCCTCTGACAGCAATTACAGCTTTGAGTTTTCTTGGCAAACTTGAAGAGGAGTGTTCAAATATCCTCACTTTTACAATAATTGAGAACACTGTGCTCCTGGGAACACTCAGGGCTTTAGAAATGGTTTTTATTCCCTTCGGTCTGATCGATGGTTTGCCATCTTTTTTCATGGAGGTCTGTAGAAAAGTTGGCTCATTGTGCAGCATTTAGACTTCAGTCACAGGTGATCCAGGTTTTAGAAAACATGAGAAGAACACTGCCTCTGCAGTCTGTACACTGAAAACATGACAATTATGCCCACATACATGAAATCACGCTGTCAGTATTTTACTCTGTGTGAAAAGAATTAACCGACAAGGTGAAACAGAAACAGCTGGTGGGGTCAGGGGGACTGGAACGCCTCCTCACTTAGACTTTTACCTCTGTGTTGGTCCCGTGGTCTGACGATGACCAATGAAACATAATGTTGTATGTATGTACCTGTAGCTTTCGTTAGCATATGTGTCATATTTGACACATGCATTATCAACCACATGTGGAATTTGTTTACATCAGTCAGTCACAAATTCCCATCAGCTCCAATGGTTTCACAATGTGACCCATGCAATCCAGAGCCAGGATGGAGATTCTCCATCATTAGGATCCATACACCAGCCCAATGACTGTCAGACTCCATCAGGTCAGACTGCAAAGCACCACATGGAGACATACTTGTGCTCATTCTGTCTCCCCTGACTTTTTCCCCTCTACAAAAAAACATTTTTCTCACCTCAACCCAGAGGAGGAAGAGGAGGAAGAGGAAGGGGGGCTTGAGCAGACAACCTTGTAGCAACCTCTCAGCTTGAAACACAAGAAGCCTATTTGAAATGCGGTTTCATCTTTTTTCACCCCCATCACACATGGTCACAGGAAGTTGGAAAACCTTGTTTGCCCCATGAATCTTCTGAAGTTTCAGAGGAGAGTGTTTCTTTTTAGATTTCATTATTCCAGGGAAACATAACACAAAACAAAATGAGTTTTAAATCAGATTGAAGGTGTTGATGCAGAAGAGCTTCCTGTATCAGAGGAGCATTTATCTTATTGTTTCCACAGTGTGTGCAGTTCGATTCCACTATGGCAAGTATCTTATACATATAGAAAAGCCAAATTGCTCCATATAGGTGAAACATTTTCCACAGTTTCCTCTAAATGTAATATCCTGCCACAGTATGGAGCTGCCTTCATCACCACGCTGCTCTCAGAAAGCTCGACCACCTCTGTCAAAAGAGAAAAAAAAGCATCTTTCTCGGAGATGTTATGTAAGATTATTCAGTCTGAAAGCCACCAGAAAGCTGCAGGTGGGTGACTTTGAATGGCTGCGAACACAATATCTATTAAGGTTTTTTTCCCAATATGTAGGGTGTAAGTCACTGAAAAGGTTTCCGTTCTACAGATAAATACTTACCACTGACACTTTCCATTTTGTGTTCCAGGAATGCCCCAGCGGAGTCGTCAACGAAGAAACTTTTAAAGAGATCTACTCACAGTTCTTCCCACAAGGAGGTTTGTTTCCTCCCTCATCTTTCACGAGTTCTTCTGAGTGCTGGACAGGCACAAATTGTCTTTGACTCATGTTTACAAAAATGGCAAAAAGAGTCCAGAGTACTTTTTTTTTTTTTTTTTTTTTTTACGCTAACCTTCCATCTGAGAAAAACGCCACACAGAAAGGAGGGAACAGCTTTCTCATTATTATGCAAAGATTCTACCCGAGGAGGAAGAAAAGAGGAAACATTAGGAGGCTTTGATATATCTTTTTTGCAGGGAAGAAAGGCAAAGCAGTAAACATAATAGCACACAGAAAACAATGATAAAACTCCATTCTGTGAGCATGCTGTTCTTCTCTCTCATTATGAGCCTGTTTTTCTTTGAAGTCCTAAAACCATTTTCATGTTTGTTCTCTTCATAGATGCTTCAACATACGCACATTTCCTGTTCAACGCCTTTGATACAGATTACAATGGCTCTGTGAGTTTTGAGGTAAGAAAACACTGTATAGTCAAAATACGTATGTACGTAGTTTGTACAAAATGTCAGAATGTGTTGGTCCAGTTCTGAGGCGTCACTGGTTCATTATGTAACCCCATCATTTTAATTCAACCGACTGGAAATGCTATCAACATTTGATTAATATGTATGAAGGGGACATATTTGCTTATTAGGACAGAAGTGCTGTCATTACGCCAAACCAGTCCTGTTCAAAAGTACCAAGACTCCCTGAGGGCTGACACAGAATATAAGTCTGCTAATCATTTGAATAATGAGGTAGTTTTGATTTATAGCGTCTACGCTCTTCAACATTTGGCTCTAATTAATACCTGACCTGCATGATATTGCTATGGAGTGCTATTTTTTTTTTTTTTTTACGTGTTTTGCACAAGTGTCAGTGAACCTTGTTTCCACACCAGGATTTTGTTATGGGTCTGTCCATCCTGCTGCGAGGCACAGTGCAGGAAAAACTCAACTGGGCTTTCAACCTGTATGACATCAATAAAGACGGTTACATCACTAAAGAGGTAAGTCTCCTAAAGTCTAAAGTCAAAGATGGAAGCTTATGTCTGTTCATTTCAAGCCTCAAAGAAGCAGGACTTTCATCACTCTTGTTGTACTTTGGGTAATCTGACCTGTCTTTACGCTCCACAGGAAATGCTGGACATCATGAAGGCCATCTACGACATGATGGGAAAATGCACATACCCTGTCCTCAAAGAGGAGACGCCTCGTCAGCACGTAGAAGTATTCTTTCAGGCATGTGTGCAGTTTGGCAGCGTTCACAATGCTCTATCAGAAATCCCTCTTTGTTTTTCATCTCTTTTCTTTTTTTCCTTTCTCCAACAGAAGATGGATAAGAATAAAGATGGAGTGGTAACCATAGACGAGTTCATCGACTGTTGCCAAAATGTAAGCTGGATCCCTGACGTATCTGCTCCTTACTACCGTTGGCTTATGTTCTTTGTTATTCTCTTCATTGTTCCTTTTTTGTTTTCTCCCTGCAGGATGAAAACATCATGCGATCAATGCACCTCTTTGAAAATGTTCTTTAACTTCTGGCTGGCTGTGGAAAGGCTCCAGAAAGAGAACATCATCTTTAGCTTGGCCCAATTACTGACTTGGACTCATACTGTGTACAGTGTGCTATGCAGACTTTTGACCATAGATACAATATTGTTCATTACTGTGGGCCACAATTAGGAGTAGACAGTGTGTGTGTGTGTGTGAACACTCTGGAATTAGCTGCAGTTTATTCAACGCAGATATATATGAGATTTAAAACAATTGGAATTAACTTCAAAGTCTATTTCTAGCTTCTCTAGAGAGGGTTTTATTTACTGCCAAGTGAAATCACTGTGAGAACTCCAAACAATGAACAAAATATCCGACTTTACATTTTTACATTCCAGACTGGCTCTCAGTTCCAGAGTGTTCTCACCTGACTTGGTGAACCCTCGTGGTCTGTCTTTTTGCTCTTTGAAGGAAGCATTTAGAGAAGAAAACATCCATTGTATCATTTTAAATTGTATATACTATAGATAATGCGTTAGATAAGAACTCTATGAGAAACTTTTGTTCATGTTTACTTGCCAACTAGAATGAGACAACACAAGGATTGTATTGATGTCAAAACCGGACCATAAAACCTGATGGTTTGTCTACAGAAGCACACAGGTAGCTATATTTACCATGAGTATAACTTTAGACCACTTTGTTATAATATAAATGCTGCTTTCAGTGTGTTTCATTTTAACCCTTATTTATGTACATTTCCTGTAAAGTTGACCATCTATCAATTTCTTTTTATTTTGCTTTCAGGGCACTGTTTACACTAAGAGCAGTGTTTGAGGTTATTTATATGGTATTATGCTCATTGTACAAAGGATTGTCAGCTGTACAGTATTAAATGAAGATTCGCTCTCGAGTGAATTTCAGGTCTTCAGATTCACTGTTGTTAATGAGCAGGCTTTTTGGTTGTTGATACAAACTTTGTATTCTGCTCATTGTTTTTGGGTTAATGCTCTTCCTCTTGTCTCCCTCCTCCTCTTATCATCCTGTGAGATGAAGTCCAGCTGCCTATTCAGCCTGATTGGTCCTTGCTGTGTCTGATTAAAGCACTGATTGGCTTCAAATGTTAGCAAACACAAGGCATGCTGGGTACAAGTGTCACTTCATCTTGCTGTTTGGAAACTACAGGCATTGCTGAAAGGAGGTGTCTGCACATTTTCTCAGTAAGTTACTGAGTGTTTCAATCTGTTTTTGTTTTCAAAATCATTGGGATAGTAGATACAGGAAGAACACATGAGA
>JAVQJX010133129.1:0-14272 GCA_036025115.1 Ambassis agassizii
GACAAACTATCACAGACATGGCTAGAAAGAAACAGCTAAGTAAAAAAAAACATGGTTAGGGGATGTTTTGCATGTAATAGAGCAGGTGATTTGCTTGAAGGTATCATGAAGAACAGCACCACTCCATCATGCAGAAGAAAGCTAAGTCTAAGCAAGAAAAACACAAATACCTAATAACTATAATAAAAATGCATTCTGATAAGTGATTCTTTATAATCATCAGGTTTTTTTGTTGTAAAGTAAACCAATTAAAAAATGATCTTTTTTGTAGAACTTTGATCTTGCTTCCAAACTTTTGGCCTGTAGTGTAGATTCACCCTGTGTGAACACACATTACATGTGGAGCACTAACTCCTTTGGTAAAGTTTTGGTTATGAACGCTGTGTTATCATTTTGCACAGTGAGCAGCCCCGAGAATAAAATCCTGGAAGTTGGCTAAAGTACTATGTGTGCTCACTGTTTGGCTGCAGGTCAAATGTTAAGTTAAGTTTATGATAATATAGATAATATATATTCAATATGGAGTGACAGGATATCACAAGCAGCATCATTGTTTGCGACCTGTTAATGACTGCCAGATCTGGCCCAGCCATCCTAGTTGTCACTCTGGCATAAAAGCCTCCCAGAAGATCCTCTAATCACGGTTTGATGGGGCCCATTAACCTCATGAAATATATATGTGTGACTGAACTCATCCACTTAAACTTTGGCAAGAGCCAAATGTTCTTGTTTGGAATTCAATTGGGGCATTTCTGGGCTGCATTACTGAACTTTTCACAGTGACTCGCTTTGTCTTGAGTGTTTTAGGGTTCTATGGAGCTTCGCCTCTGTTGTCAGACCTATAAGTAATTTACATCCATTCAAACTCCCCGAGCTGGACTCAGCTGAAGCTGTGCCAGCTTGTGTCTGGTCTGTTGAAGTGTCTTTATTTGTTTTCAGATTTGGAGGCTGCTCGCTGTTCCTAAAATATTATCTCTGCTGGACAAGAATCTTGAGGATAATTTGAGGGAAAAAATATTTTTATTTAACCACAGATTGTATGAGACACATGATGGAAGGTGAAGTTCAAAGTTCAAAAAGAGATTTTTGTTTTTGTTTATGCTGAGCAACAGGGATTCAGTGAACTGAACCGAAAATAATTAAAATAATAATAAAATAAAACATAAAATAAAAAAAAAGAATCAAATAAAAACCTATTTAAAACACTGTTATTATTGTTCTATCCTTTGTGCATCAGTGTTGCTGTGTGATATTGTTTCATTACTCCTTCATTTCTGATATTTCTTAAAAACAAAATTACATTAAACTGCATATCCAAAGTCACTTTTTTATATTTGTATTTATTTATTCCTCAAAAAAAATCACTTCTACATGCAAGCAGGCCGATTCTGAGAGGGGAACCATGTTGCAGATATATAATTCATCATTCTTCAGAGTTAATGCAGTGTTCACATGATAATTAGTATTAATTTTTGATTGGTGCCCCAGGGCAGCTCTGCATTGTTCCTCTGAAGAACCTATGCCATTATTACCTTATTAGTGTAACTGTAAGCTGCCTGTTTTATTTTACAAATGCACATCTTGTATTTTACTATCAGCGGCTCTCATCAGCACAGAGCAGGCATCTTGTTGCCTATCAGCAGCTGTAACAAGGGCTTGTGTCACTTAAATGAGGAAACACCGTTGGCCCAGTCAAAACAATGCTATCACTCAGTCAGTGATGTCTGAACACTCCAAAACAACTCGATGAAAAAAAATCATTAATTAGGATTATTATTTGGCATTTCAGCGTTTTAATAATGCATTCATTTAATGCATTCATTAATAAATGTATTTTAATAGTGTGTAATGTCCTGCTTGTCAAATGTTAAGATTTATTGATTTTCTTTATCTCATAGAAAACTAAAACATTTAATTTTGAATCAGTCAGTTTTACTTCTGTGTTGAGATTTTGTGTGTGTTTTCCCTACACACAATAATTAATTTCATTGGCTGATGAACTGCCTGAAGTCATCAGTTTCCGCTCTGACCCGCAGATCAAGTGTTCTGAATGTGTGTATTGTGTGTCAGCTGTCTGGGCTTTAGCATTTTGCCATGTGCTCTGTGTGCTTAATGACCAGCTGATAAACTTAGCTGTGTCACAATCTGCCTGTTTTGTAAAGCACTCATGTTCTCACACCTGAGGGGAGCTGCTCTGTGTGAAGGACGAGGTTTCAGCATCACTTTGGGGTATTTTATTAACAGGACAGCAGGTGCATGACTCCCTGACCCATTCCCTCAACCAGCTGTGTATGTGTGTGTGTGTGTGTGTGTGTGTGTGTGTGCTTGTGAGCGTGTTGAGACCAAATGGCAGTCAGCCAGAGCTCTGGGAGAACTGAGTGAGCTGGCAAATCGACTGGTGACTCTGGTGAACCAAAAGCTGCCTGCTGCTGCCTCAGTCTGCATCTTTCCAGAAGAAACTTTGAAAAGCTGTTTGTATGCAGCTGTATACTGAAGGCAGAGCGTCCGCCTTTTCTATTTTTTTTCCCTCTCAAGTGAAAAAAGGCCCTCTAGATTGACAGCTCCTTTCATACTGTATTATCCGGCTTGGCTTTTAACTCCAGCAGAACTGTGTTCACAAATTGATGCTCTGCTCCTCTGGGGCTGTAGCCGAAACATTAAATTGTACTGAAATATTCATATGTGAGTGCATTTAGCTGAGAGCAATTGATGTGCGACTCCCCAGAGAACAGATGGAAATGTTGCAGGGCCCCAGCACGCGCTGGCAGACACCCTGAGCTCAGGCCCGGGACAGTGATTGTGATTTAGAGGTTTCCAAGTCAGGCTAAGTTGAAGGCTGCTGTGTTCAGGATGTCAGTGTATGTCCTGGTAGCTGCAGATATAGCAAAATATCTGGAATGTAAACCAGCAGCTTACATGGTATCTCCAATTTTAGGACAAAGAAGATGAATAGCAGTTAAGTGAAAAGAAATCACTCAGAATGAAGAAGAAAAAATCCCAAAGAGGAACATTTTCTTTTAGTTTTGAAAGAGGAAAAAGAATCACACTTTATTTTACTTATAGAATTCTTTACACGCTCGCAATAAATTGTTTTCAATATCTTGAGTAAATGTAGCAGGTCCATGATGTGTATTAAACTATAAATACAGCAAAGAGTTTCACAAGACTAAAATCATTTTTTTATTTTTACTTAGCTGAGGTAGTTTGTGGTCACATGTCAAATAAAGTTTGCAGGTCATTAAACTGCTAATTGTCAGTATATGTATTCACATCTTTTTATCCAGTCCATATTAATGGATGGTCAGATTGTTTGTGTTTTTATTGCTGCAGCAGCACATTGAGTATGAATGTGTTCATGATTTTTTTTTTTTTAAATGTTGAAGCTGTGGAACCTCGTCCCTGAAGAGCTGTGCTCTTTAGTCCAAAATGTTTGCTAATTTGGCCTTCATGCAGCCAGTCATGCATAGCTACTGCACACACTTACACATTGGATTGCTGAATTAGTTTTGATGTTTGGTAGATTATTTGATTCAGTCCCATAATCCCACAGGACTGGGTCAGTTGTGAATATTTCTCACATGATTAGTGTATATAATAGTCTGAATGCCTATGCAGAAGAAATGTAATATATCATTTTTGTACTTGTACAAACAAAATCTGTAATGTGTAGATGCAAATAAAATGAATTTGTTCCTGACTTTATTTCATATTTCACTATAAACTGATTTAATAATTAATATGTTACCTCCAGAGGATTGAAGTGATTGAGCTTGGTCACTCGCTCTTGTTTCTACTTCTATATTTTCTGCTGTTGACCCACTTTTACCGATAGACACATCTGAGGGGCAGCTACCAGAAGAAAACGGTATGTAAATGAAAAAAAAAAAATCTTCTGTAGCCATGACAACAGTCTCCTGAGTGGATTTCTTCCACCAGGCGAACTTCTGGATCCTGTGCACTTAAGAAGTATGTTTTAAAAAGAGAACCTGAGAAGCTTTTTAAAGAATGATGTATAATTTATTTGTATTTTTCTCCTGCTTCAGAGCCTGGAGAAGGAGTGTTCTGTGTGAGACATGCTCTGAATCTGTCACACTCAATGAGATTGGTCCTTTTTAATACATTGTATACCCAGCTGTTTGGTGTCACAGAGCTGTGTACTAAATCTCTTCCACGCACAAGAAACCACAAACAAGACCACATTGGTGCTGTTAAGCATGAATGAGTAAATACAATTTGTGCTCTCTACCAGCATCTTTAAAGGGTATAATCATTCTGGATATTTTATGGTCATTTTTAAATGATACAAATTTCTCATTTAACTTAAGATTTTACTGAATGAATTTGAGGTTCAACCTTTACCTACTGAATGATGGAAAATTATCCTATATGTTGAAAACCATTATATGAACTTTTTAGACATACATTTCATTGTTTTCCACTGCACATTTCCAAAGTAGTGAAAGAGTTGTCAATCGTGGGTCTTTTCTCGTGCCATTGGTTACCTTCTTTGTAATGTTCATGTAATGTTAATGCAGTTAAAGTGACTCCCTCTGTGACATTATTAAAACATTTGAATTATTAAGTGTCTAATGGTCACTGTTAATTCACTTAGCCTCCTATGAGTGTGACAGGCACGCTACCTCTGCTTTCATTGGAGACGTCCCAAAAGCAATTTACTTCTAAGCTTCTCTCATACAGGTCTCCTCAGTGTCCCTGCCCATCAAAATCAACAGAGTCAGATTGACCTGGTATGATACATATTGGCAAATTGGGTTCATATGAATCATTTAGGCCCACCTTTCATCTTGCAAAGGCCTTTGGCTTTGGTTTTATCTGAGGCAAAAACTTCCTTAACAGACGCTTGTGCTGATAATTTAGGAGGTTCTTGAGGAGCTGGAAATTGAACCGTATGATTTATCTCTTCTTTTACATGGCTGGTTGAGCTAGAAGGGGTTTACATTAGAAGCACAGCACCTCCACTTGAGACATTAATACTGAGGCAGCTGTGGCAGATAGTGGACGAGCCAAGGTTTGGCACCCTTATTCAACAGGATTCCTTTGTGTGTGTCAAGAGCCAAGCAGATCATTATTTATTTATTTGTACGATGGCACGCAATAGGCATTGTTGTTTTTGTAAATCAGATTGATGTGATGGGTAATAGCTAGTAGGTTCGCAGGTACAGGTTATGTCGGCTATGACCCACAACATAGCTGAATGCTGGACATCTCTTTCTTCATTCCTTCCTTCCTTCCTGTCTCCCTCCCTTCCTTTAAGAAGATTACCAAAATTGTAAAAAATAAATTAGGAATATATAAATGGATTCTAAAACTAAATACTGTTTTATGAAAATTCACTTTTGAATTTATTGTTTTTGTTTCAGTACTTATGCTGTTACAGAAACCCACATCTGACTCCCATATAGAAAAAATGAAGAGCTTTTCTACATCTTACCAAAGTAGATACTGATTCTTCTGTATGCTCTTAATGAAGTAATAGGGTGTGTGTTTCCTGAGGGAGCTACAGGCTACAGCTACAGCTGATTGTCTGAAACAGTCTCCTCAGTCCCCCGTACGTGCTGTGTCATTCACAAATGAATCAAAAAAGATATTACCCCTCCTTTAAAGCCTGTTTTGCAAATTAAAACCTAGCTTAATTGCAACCTTAATAGTAATTAAGAATTAAAACATTCTCTGAACATAGGATAAACATTTGACAAGCAGCAAAATGGTACAGGAGTTTGTCCAGTGAATTAATGATATTAGAGGGCAATTGGGGGTGTGGGTGGGGTGAGGGGGTGATTGCTCTTATGACACACTTACAGTGACTTCACCAATTAGTAGTTGTTGTGACAGGTCTAATGTTAATAACCTTGAATTATTTAGATTTCTAAGTTCATATGCAAATAAGGTGATGATGCTCATGAAATAATGGTGCACAGTGGAGTGTGCAGAAAGGAGCCAGAGAGAGAAGCTTCGATAAAAGTCTGGTCACACTGCAGTGAGGGCAGCTTCGAATCACAATGTTTTACAAAAATGGGTAGTTTAAAAGCAGGTAAGGAAATATTAACTTTTATTTTTGCTATTTTCAATTTTCATTCAAATGACAACACCTGCATTTGGCAATAACTTCCTCCATATCAAGTTTACAAAAGTGTCTGTAAACATTAAAGTGCAAGAAATCTGCTCACATTATGGCACACATCTTTTAAAGGTTCATGCTACAAGCACTCCAATCTAGTTTCATGTGAAGAGTCCAGTCAGTTAACTTTTCATTTCAGCCGCACAACTGTACCCTACTGATATTTTTTTTCAATAAGTAACAACAAAACTGCTAGTCAGTCCTTTTGGATCATGATTTCAAATTAAACAAACAAGTGACAGAAAGACAAAGGTAAGAAAAGTGTTTGAATGGCTATGCCAGTTTCATGTACCCTGTGGCTGTCTGAACAAACAATGGCATGATGAATGCTTAAAGTTGATAATACAAAGGAAGAAAGAAAATGTTGCCAAAATGCTTAGAAAACACTAACTGCTCGGAATTCGTAAGAACTGCGCTGAGTCTTGTAGCACTGTTCAGCATTAATGTCTTTGTTCAGTACAGGCTTGAATGGCCCTTTGCTGGTTTTAATTTGTGTAAAGTTCAGTGCTTTTAGGACCTATTCAAAGTGAGATTTCCTGATGAAGAATGTGTCCAAGAACACATTAGACCGCCCCCTCAGTGGGATGTTATTGTCTTTGTTGTGCTATATCCAGGCATTTCTGATTTTAGGAAAACCATCAGGGGAGGACAGGAGAGGTTGGACAGTATGGCAAAGAGCCAAATAATTCTTGTTATCACCTTTACTACTATGTTCTGAACACATGTTCTGAGCAAATGAAGGAGCAATAGTATTGGCTGGAAGCTAAGGCTCAAGCTTGCTCTGAATTTGCTAAGATTAGATTTACACAGCAACCGAAAAATTCTTTCTTAGGTTTCTCTCATGAGGTTCATTCTGTCACAACAGTTGAGATCTTTGCCACACTAGATGGCAGTAAAAACAGAGTCAAAGTTTCTGTGTACGTTTAAGTGTCAGACATGTGCCCCAGAGGTGAGTCAGCTGGTCCTAGCAGCCGGTACTTCTCCTCAATAGACGGCTCTGTGCTGCTGCCCTGCAGGTGGATCAGAGGCTTGGTCTGCAGCAGCACACAGCCCCTCCCCCGACCTCGTCTCTCCTCTTGGTTCCTGCGATTGAAGATGTTTATTCTATGGTCCAGCTCAGGGCTGGCATTTTCTGAACCAGTAGGACTGGGGAGTTTAAGGTTGACAGGATCTACTGCCAGGCCCTTTTGAGCAAGGCAGGAGTCCTCAGAGAGAGAGGAGAGGAGCTCCTGCACCATCATACTGGGGTCTCTGCAGGGGTCCTGGCCTGAGAAGGAAGGAGGGCAGCAACGATGAGAGCTGTAGCTCAGACTAAGGTCCTGAGCTGTGCTGCTGCTGCAGTCTGTCAGAGATGAACCCGGCGTGTGGCTGCTCAAGCTGAGAGGGCGGGCTGTGAGGCTGCCACTTGACCGCGATATGCTGGTGGAGGCGTCACTTACTGCGCTACCCACACGCTCCATAGCAAGCACAGGGTTTGATTGGATGGGGTTTGTGGCGGTAGGGAGATGAACATCAATGGCAGCTGTGGTGATGACCCGGGCGCCCATACCAGGCACTGCAGCATCTTCACACACATTTAAACAACACAACACAAGAAAACAAAAGACTCTTTCAGCAATATTTGACCATGCTTACACAAGAATTAAGATTGTTTTATGGCAAACATATCTGGTTAAATGTAATATTGTTTAAATTTACTTTCAAAGATTTGATGTGACAACTAGGTTTATTGCATAATATGTACAAAAATGCATTTAACATTTGACATTTAACAATGATATGACCCAGCAGCCTCTGAACTATCAGCAAAGATTTAGTGATGTATTTGAAATTGACACTTACCACTGCTTGCCTCACTGTAATATTGGCTGATGTAGTTGTTCATGTCATCACGCACAACTGGATCTGAGTTCATACAAAAGAGGCATTTGTTTATATTTCCTCTTGCCAAAAATTCCAAATAAAAATGCTGAGGCCCCATGTATTTGTGACTTTCTCTATCCAAAAGCATTCATAGTAATATAATACATTTACAGGATAATAATAATAATAATAATAATAATAGGATACTACTTAAAGAAAAATATGTTATCCAACATTCATTCAAAAATGGTAAATGTGGTGATAATTTTAATACAAATTTAGGTATAATTAAGATTAATTTAGGTTAGATTAGTAACAAACACATACCAGTAATGTATCTGTAAGTGGATTTCACACCTTTTCAGTGGCCACAGCTCAAACTAGCCCAAATGGAAATATCTCTTATGTTTACAACATAATATTGACAGAGATGACTTCTGCCCCAGGCCACAGGTGTTTCATAGTCAAGTGGTCTGGATCACACACTGCTATGCTGTGTTAGCTGCACCACAGTGTATTAAACTAGGGCAGGGTGGGGTTGGTTTTCAGATGAATGGGGGAGAGCGAAAGACTCTTTGTTCAGGTCCTGATCCCTCCAGTCTAACGGGCCTCAGTGTGCATGCTGAATGGTTGTGATCTGCTGTGCTCTTCTGCTCGCTTGATTGGTCTTGAGCTCACTGTCCGCTGGCTGAGTGCGAACCCAGAGTACCCTGAGTGCTAGCCCCTGTCCCGCGGGACATGCTGCAGACTCTGATGGGTAATTTCATTTATTTTTCAGACTAAAATATTAATCCCTGAGCCACCCCTGGAGAGGAAGCATTGCACTCACTAAAACAAGACTGAGACAATCACTCCACAATTAATAACACATGAGTCTTGAGGAAGAAAAAAAGAATGATCTGTCCAGCATAAAAGGCTCTCCTCCTCTTTCTGTGACAGCAAAGTTACCAGGCTGTCATGTGTCTGTCTAAGAAGAGGTGACATGTGGAAGTCTGTTTAGTTCAAATCTATCTATAATTTTCAGGGAAGCATCGTGTTGTAAAGTAGCAAACTCTGCAAATAATTCAAATGTATGTTTGCAAAAGGAAAACATAACAGTTGTAGATGAACAATAAATGGATGTTTGATTTTGTAATGTATTAGCTGCACGTATTGGCTATGTGATGTCACCCTGGAGGTGAATGCGAGGAGGAGACCATCTCAATCTGCTGTATGCAGTAATGGCCAATACAGATCACCTGACTTGACTTTATCCCTGTGGCTTAAATGCTCATGCCAATGACCATGTTTCTGTAAAAAGCCCCACTTGTTTCTGTGAGCCAGATTTCCCACTATGCCCTTGGGGTAATATTGTGGCCTCCATAGAGGCTCTTGGTGCCCTACTGTGGTTTGCAGGTGAAGGGGAACAGATGTTGACAGGAGCCCACTTTCTCCTAACAAGGCCCAATGCACAGAGCACTCTGTACCTGAAATAGCCAGGTGGTCTGGGCTCTCTCTGCTGGTCTCACTATAAGGTGGGGGCAGTAAAGGGAGATAGTTGGAGCCAGTGTCAAAAAACATGCTTGTTTTCTTCAGGATTCAGCAGAATCCTAAAAGCCTTTTTGCCCTCCCACCGCTCCCACAGCGCCTGCGGTCAGATGGGTGTTAGCATGAAGGGGCTAAGAGCTTGGCCTCAGAGATGCTCCAGGGCTACTGCTCCAGATTAACCGTACACTGTTCTGGCATCCGGTTCACCTGATGTTACCACGTTAGAGACTTTTTGTTCCACATAATTATGCACATACTTTATGTTGCACCTCTCTGCTGGTTTGTCATGTTGCTTTCTCAAGCAAAACCCATTGTGGCCTGTAGTCACATTAGCTGTATTTTGTATGTCACATGCTTTTGTCTTTCAATTTTAAATCTTTAGAAACCGTACCTGCAGTTGCATGTGATTCCCTTGGGTTTCTCTGACCACCCTCATCATCAGACTCCCCCGGAGTCAAGCCTTCTACGACCTGAAAACTTCGGCCCTGTTTGGCCCATACGTGGTGGATCTGCATGGCTGCTTCACGCTCTGCTGCGAGGTCCAGGTCCTGCTGGGCCAAATGTGCCCTCAGCTGCCTTATCTCAAACTGAAGATAGTTGGTATTCATGTGTTCAAAAAGAGGAGAAAATAAGGGAAGGTCAGAGAAATGATGAGAAAATGTTTTGACAAAAGAGAAGAAAAAGATGTGAGGAAAGGAAAACAATGGAGGCTTCGAAAGGGAAGAGTGAAGCCATAGCCAATATGTGCTTGGTGAATTTTAACATATAAAACACATTACAAATGACCTATATTTGTTTAAAATTATTTAATTAAACATAAATGAGACATTTAGATATCTGGTTACTTTTTCATTTTATTGCATTGTGGTTTCAGTCCTAAATCCAGCCTGTCAAGACAGTGTTAAGTAAATAAGTAAGTTCTTATCAATATTTATGATAGTCTGCATTTTCCAGTGTGGATCTGTCAGCATTCTGATGATGAAATCTGCTGAAAGGATGGAGCCGTTTCTGAGGTATTGCTGCCCTCTTCTGGTGGCAGATGAGCAGACAGTGTCTTGAGTGGCACAGTGGAATGTGCTGAATATGTTATATGTTGTATTTAAGCTGACGGGTGACCAGATGTTCATCTAGAATACAATGTGAACTTGAGGTGAAATAACTGAATACTTTTCCATGCTTATTCACTTTACCGACATCACATTTTCATTCAAAATCTTGCTGAATACACAGCACACAATCCCAGTCTTCGAAGGTGCAAGGACCCATATTCTCCTCCTATTATAATATGATGCAGTATGGTTTTAATCTTAAATACTCACGGCCTGTTCCTGACAGATCTGAGTGAGGCGCTCCAGCTGCTCCTCTCTCACAGCCTTGGTCTTCTCACACTGCTGGATCTCCAGTTCCATCTCAACTTTAACTTGTAGAACATAAGCTAAGATGGATGAGAGGTAAGAAAAAGACAAACACAATAAAACTAGAAGTTTATTATTTTTGTGAGAAGTATTGTTAAGTTTGTATGGAGACCTACTGCTCTGAAACAGCATCTAGCATGAGACAGCTGGGTAACATACATCGAGAGCATCAAGGTCAGAGGTCAGTGTTAGAGGAACATTAGTCTTCTTGCTTCAGAGTTTCCTGTCATCACTTACAGAGCCTTGTTAACAGCTCCCAAGTAGTAACACTATACCTATACTGAAATAATGAAACAAAATGTTTCACTTGGTTTATGCTGATGTGTGAGCATAGATTCAGCACAGATTTATGGCATAAAGATCCCACTGTTTCTCATCCACACTTCTCAATACATTTATAAAATGAAGCTACAGCTTAACTTTTGGCCTGAAGAACAAGCAGTGTGGTGTCACATAGACGATCAGGGTTGAGTTAACCTGAAGGCTTATATCATACACTTCTTCCAACCATGTGTTATTACTCTCACTACCAGAGGGGGGAGACAACTTTAAATGTTGCAGAAACACTTGAAGGCAGCCAATTTATTGTTTTTTTTGTTTTGCTTATTTTCTTTATCAAACAATTTCTGGTAAATGATTACAGGAAAATTACACACAGACAAAATATCAAAAGGGTCAATCAGTAACTCCACCCTCTGCAATCTGACTAAACATTTTATTTATACATGACACACTTTCTGGAGCAGCATAGGAAGGTGCACCTAAAAAAAGAACAGTGAGAACAAATCTGGATACCTGTTGTCATCACAGTTGGCAGACAATCAGTCTTTCACACCTCTTTGTCATCACCTTTGTACATCAGCTGCATGATATCACACATTTCAAATGTTGAAATGGCATAAACATGTGAACCTAAACAGTAAACATCCCATCCATACATGCACCTCTGTTTCTGGACTCAAATGAGGCTTTCTGTGACAAAGAGGAGAAGAGCAAAGCACACAGCCAGCACCACATGCTCCTTGTACCTATTTATAGTTATGTTGGTGCACAAACACACGTACACACACACACACACACACACACACACACACACACACACACACGTCACAAAAGGCAGACATCAGATGGGGTCAAATCAGAATCAGAACTTCAACATCCAGCCACTCAGTGTAATACACTTGTGTGGCAGCATGTGTTTGCAAGCTTTCAATAGTATGATTGTAATAGTGTGCATATGTGTGTGTGTTTCACACCACTGCTGACAGCTTCTGGCAACACATGCATAACGGTGTAATTCACACCACAAGTGATCCCACCACACTTCTCTGAAGCCAACACAATGTCCTGCTACACACTGTGCAATCAGTCAAGTGTGTCACTACAACACAAAATAACCCACAAAATCCTGATTTCTTCTTTCCTATTACTAATAATACACGTATCTATGTACTTGTGTTTCATAGATCATAGAACATCCGACTCCATCCTGATTCATAGTGCAGCACATACAGTGATCACAAAGGTTTGCGAGTTTTTGTGGTTGATTTTTTTTTATATATACTTAGTTGAATTTAAGTCACTCCTATACTTTTTGTCATGCATACACACACCACACCACACCAATGTACATGGAGGAGAGGGGGAGAGGGGGCGGTGCCAGCAAGCAGCCAGTGCCCCGAGCAGGTGGGGGGTTCGGTGCCTTGCTCAAGAATCGCCCTTTGGACTGAGCTACTGCCGCCCCTAAATTTCCCATCTGCCACTACATTGTGAGTGAATTCTACTTGAGTCCCCACAGATTGTGCTGCAGTTTGCTCCTCTGTATTCTCACTCCATTTGGACTGACACAAACATTTCGACTTTATACGTCAAGCTTATTCTGCAAATGTCTCAATCCCTGAACAGAGCCAGTCCTTCGGCTCTATATTTATTGGTGTGAGTGTGATTTTTTTTCCCTCCTGAGGTGTGTCGTCGCCTACCTAACAAGGAAACTCAATCACTCACAAATATCGAACCCAACAGGTCGAGGTGTGCAGCAGGAAAATCAAGAGTTCATTCGCTTACAAAGCAGTGCAGCAGCTGCATGTTAAGAAGCACATTTCAAGAGAAAGGTGCTCCAACGGAGGTTTTTTTTTTTAAATCAACACAGTTACAAATTATTTTCTGTTAATTCCTGAACATGTTTTATATTGTTTATGTGACCATTGCAGTTAAATAAATTGCTTTGACTGTTTGAATACTAGACAGACATGAACAAACTGCCCACTGAGTTCCTGTCTGTTGTGTGTGCAGCTGATCCTGTATGCAGTCAGTGGCCTGCTGTGAGGGTGACCTCTGAACAGATATCGAACCAGTTTGCATTAGCATAGAAGGGAACAACCACTATATTCATTATGGCTTCTCTGAATCTACTTAACCAGACACTTACAATCAATACAAGTTAGAGTAGTAGAGTGGCAGCAATTTACTCTGAGGGATGATCAATACTTATATTGCTCTGAATGGCAAATAATTTGTATAATCATGAAAAGAATGGCGTCATTCCACAGACTAAAAGCCAGCTGATTTCCTTGCATCTCGTGTGATCCTATAGAGAATAACAACGTGTATCATTGACACAAAAAAGGCCTGCCTCACCATCAATGATCCTCTTGACCCTCCAAATGCGCAGGGTGATGATGAGGCTGATGGCATCCCAGGGGCTGCTGGGCCCGTTGGCAACTGTGGAGGCCACCATGGGGGCCAGGGACAGCACAATGACAGCACCATCAAACACCTGAGGGGACCAAATACACAAACAAAATTCAAACACGCACATTTGTTTTTGTTAACCACAAGACATACATTTCATTTCATGTGCTGTATTTATTTATGTATGTATGTAAACTGTTGATATTTTGGGACCTCCTTTTTTGAATTCTTGATGAGGTTTCGAATAAAAGATTGATACCACTTGCATATTGGCATAGTAAATATATGGTCATTTTTTTCTTCATATTCTATATCCTTTTTTTCACAGAGGATTGACCCAAGTTTCATCGGTCATCACAAATGTTTGGAGATCCATCTTGAAAAAGGAAAGACCGTCTATAAGCTGCTGAACCTGCTTCACTGCAGTCTGTAATGAGCATCAAGAGCAAAAAACTGATTCGTTGGTATTTCAATAGTTTTTGTGGGCAAAAAGCAAAAATCGTATTAATCATTTAATCAATCAAAAAGTGCTATCTTCTGATCCACTCTCAACAAGAAACTAAAGAAGAGTACTTTCCTTAATGTCATTAGTGGGAGTCAAATTTGCCATTATGTCAATACTGACCTCAACTTTGTT
>JAVQJX010133179.1:0-12762 GCA_036025115.1 Ambassis agassizii
AGATTTCAGTCACTGTATTTACACTGTATTTAAATGGACATACATTTAATGTTGCTGTCATGTTGGATAATGTACTCACTCTTTATGTCTATACAGTATCAGCAATATTTAATACTTTCTCCAATATATTCATTCACACTGCTGTGTCACACTGTCCGTGAAAATGCTGTTATTTTGAAAACATCCTGCCATTTCGTGTCTCCTGCTGGTTTTATGTTTTGTTTTGTTTTTTGGTGCAATAACTCTGGAGAAGTTTTACCTCGCCACTGCACTAACATTATTTAACTGTACAAAGTCTTAACAAGTGTAATTATTATTATTATTATTATTGTTATTAATGCTGAATTATGAGCTTGTAAAGAACCTAAAATGCACTTTAAATGAAATGTTCAGCTCAACTTTGAAAAAACTGCTGCATTTTGTTTTGTTGTTGTTTTGTTTGTCCTTAAGAGTCCTATTAAAAGATACATCCATGGCATACAATAACAGATTTTATTTTCTAACCTGTTTGATTTTGTGGTCTCATCTCAAATTTCACGACCAACAGTCCATTAAGACATTTGACCTAAATGATTAGACTATCACCAAAATACATCACTAACTCAGTAAGTTTAACTTCCTTACAGGTATTCTTGTCAATGAACGCAGCATTGAAATGCATCACTATGTTTTAGCTTCCCAAATATTCCCTGCATCCCCTAGTTCAAGTCATCGTTCCCGCTTCCATTCATAAAAGGACACCTGTAAGCGCAGCTCTCACCGCTTCCTACAGATGTTCTCTCGGTTAAATGTCCTGTCATGATTGGTTCTCTGATGCTCATTGGTCAATATTTATGGTGCACTCTGGCTGAAATGTCTCTGATGCTGCTCAAATAAAAACAAAAATACTGTTCACCAAAGCTGATTGTGTGGAGTTGTAATTTCAGTCGACTATGTGAATATTTTGAAAGCAAACCTAAAGCAGGCAGCAGCAAAACGACGTCCCAACTACGGAAACCAAGGGGTGTTTTTTTTTTTTGGACAGGATCAACAAGAAAGCTTCTGTTGATCTACGGCTTTCTTGAAAGAACAAAATCATCACTGAAAAGCCGGAATCATGAATAAAACTTTTTCACCCGAAACTGGCTCCTTCATCTTCTTGATGGCAAACGCAGACAAATACAAGCCTTTAACGGGCAACAGAATCCCACAGTCTCCCCCATTGTGCTGACCAGGAAACATCACACAAGTTGCCCAACATGAAATCCCTTTACTCATCTTTACCGCAGATAAAAGAAGACTTCTAACACTGGAAAACAATCCAATCACTCACAGGCTTTGCACACTTACAGAAAACATGAAGAGAATAACATGGTCCATTAGCCATCAGCCTATTATACATGTAAAGGCACAAAAAAAGCATCTGCAGTTTTTTTTTTTTACTTTTTATGTCAGGTAAATAAGAACAGAAGGAAAGCCTTACAGTAGAATGACGTTCATTTTTCATTTACAACTGAACAGTTGGAGCTTTTTATTTTATGCCAAATTAAGCTTTTAAACAACTGAGGCGCGCAAAAAGTCATAAACAAAGAACAAAGAATAAAAACTGTCAGAAGTCGTGTTTGAATGCTTGACGGCCACACACGCACATTCACACACTGACGAACTGCGTGTCTTTGCTGTTCAGGCTTTGACTGAACCTGCAGAAAAGGTGCACAGTCTGAACTCTGTGTGTGTGTGTGTGTGTGTGTGTGTGTGTGTGTGTGTGCATAAGAGAGTACAGATGAGTTTCCCTGCTGATTAATTCCCTTCCTGTCTGAGTTTTCCATGTGCCTGCTTCCTGCTGCTGCTGATTTAAAAACACACACATTCACAAGAAGCATGTAGCTCTACACAATCTACAGCCCTTCCAACAAGGATGAAGCTCAGACTCCTACAAAATAAAAGCATGATTGTCAATAGTTTTTCATGCATAGGGAGTAATTACTCCGTACGTGTCGCAGAAATGGTGGATTGTTGTTGTACTGTAGGATGCTGGAGATGAAATCAAAAGAGAATTTTGATTCCCACAATTATGAAAACAAGATAATTGATATAAAACGATTATTGTACCATACGCGTGTTGCATGGTTACATTCACTGCACATTCATGAAAATGGAACAGGTGCTTACAGCTGAAACTCAAACATCACCCCACAAGAAATTCTTTTTTATAAAACAGCGCAAAAATCATAACCTTCAAACCGAACCTGAGGAGAGGATAAAAGTAGCTCCGGTCATCTAGCGACATAACCCTTTACCTACTAAAGCTGAGGTGAGCGCTACCATTCAGAAAATGTTTTAATGTCAGTGTATCATCTATCCTCATGGTGCTCCAAAGAGGTTTTATTACAAATGATGTCTCACTTTCTCTTGATCGCTCGCATCAGTATGTGAATGTTTATCTAAGTGGCCTGAATGATCGAAGGAGTGAGAGCTCTTACTACAAGATCTTTGAACAATACACAGCCACAAGTTTTTGGTCCATGTCAACAAAGCGGACACAGCTGAATGCTGCGGACAGACACTGACTGGAGTTCAGTCTCTGCATGAGGATGAGGAGCGAAGGTGTCATGCTGCGAGCTGTGTTATTAACATAAGTCCATCCATTATTGACGGGCTGATAAGATTAAACTAGAGGGGGGAATACTTTGTTTGTGGTCAGCAGGTCTTTACGTTCCGACATTTCATAGTAGTTCTCTTTATGCAATATTTGTGCAGATGTGACTCATCCTTTGTGTCTTGTGTCCTATGTTTCTTTCTTCCAGGTATAATTCAGTCTCCTGACAGCAGACTCTTAATCCTTACCTCAGTGTTTGTCCTTGTCTCATCCTCAGCTGAGCTTTTTACCGTCTGAACCTGACGGTCAGATAACTCTGACAAATGTTCCCATTTGTCCCTGAATGCAGCGTCTGCTCTAATGGCCGGCTGAGACGATGCTCTGTCTTGATACTGAGGGCTTTGAGATGAAGGTGAAGATGATGCTAATGATGATGATGATGATGATGAGCTGGTGTCACAGAACTGGAAAACTTTTTTTTTTTTTGGTTCCAATTCTGTGAACGTTTTTCACCCGTTTATAAGATGGAGCGATGACTTGTGGGAAATGCAGTTTCTGTGCTTCCTGCTGTGCGGCGAGGCCACATTAATGCAAACATTGTCTCATCAGCTCCTCATCATCACCTCCCTGTTCTATAAAACAGCTTATGCCGCTTCGCTTAAAATCCTGAGCGTCGTCAGCCGTTTTCATCCGGACGAATCGTCCTATTAAAATTATCAGAGCTCATTACGACGAGCTGGAACAATCATCTCAGTGTTTGTGTAGCTGTATGTGTGAGCGGAGAAAGAAATGTGTTTTTAATGAATTCGGTTTAGCTGTTGTTGCACATTATGCGGTCACCATCTCGGCGCTGATTATTAACGAATTCAGCTTCAGTTATTGCTGCTTATTACACAAAGCATGTTGTGACTTTTGACTGTTTGCACATTAACAAAACAGACTTCGGTCTCCAATGAGGAGGGAAGGGAAAGTCTTTCCTGACACTGTCTGCTTGCTTGAGGTTTCAGGCTCTGGCTTTTTGTAAAGCACCTAGAGACAATTTCAAATCGTACAAAGTGGTACATAAATAAAGTTGAATTAAAATAATTAGTCATTAAACTGCTGTCCAAGCATAGATGTTTATATATTTAATTAATATTCTAGTCCCTTTAGCAGGCGCAAAATATTTAGATTTGCACACCAAGAAGGAAGAAGAAAAAGCTAAAATGACCAGGGACGTTTTATTAGCCCCCTTTACAAAACAACCACTTTTGTGCAGTGACTTGCTTTAACTCCACAGGTGATGTGCTTAGAGGTGATCAGGTCAAACAGGTGATTTCACTCAGGAATTAAGTGAAAACATGGATTCAAGGAACTCATTCAAGGATTCAAGGAACTTTATTGTCATACCAGCTCACATTTACATGTTTATGGTACAAAATTAGAACTGAGGTGCCGGAGATGGGTCATAAAAGAAGAGCTGTCAGTCGAGAAAGCACCGTGCCGAAAACAATCAGGAATCAGTTTGGCGCACAGAACGGGAGAAGGATGTACAAAGCTATCCAAGCGTTTCCAAGTGTCAAGGACTGGAGTGAACAGTATAATGCAGAAATCCAAAGACAGCCACATAGCGCAGAACAGAGGCCTGCCAGAGGTAGGAAGCGCAAGATTTCAAAGACACTGGAAAGAAAACTAGTGAGAGATGTGTCCAAAGATTCCAGAACTGCCAAGACTCTGGTGAATGACTTGGCTATATCAGAAATCAGACTTGCAGACCAAGAAAAACTCTTGGTCAAGCCGAACTATGGAACCATACATGAGCCTGACTGTCCGTTATGTTACCAGTGACTTCACCATAAAAAGTCAGTGCTTACAGACTTGCCTTTTCCTCCCCGAGGATCACACAAGCGAGAATCTAGCACATGGATTAAAGGAGGGTCTTATCACTTGGAGTTTAGAGGAGGAAAAAATGGTGTGCATAATGACAGTGGAGGCAACATTGTGAAAACGGCGTCCCTTAACTGGACAAGGCTTCAGTGTTTTGGGGACAGCTACATCTGACTGTAGGTAAGCTCTGTATTCATAAGTTCATCACTTTCTGATGTTTAAAAAATACTATATACTATTAAGATGTATATTGTAAACAATAACAGCAGTAATAATAATAATATTAATGATACTATCAAATAGTTAATAATAATAAATATAATAATAAAATAGTTAAGAATTGATTCAAAGGCAGAAGATCCGAGAATTGACCGTGCTGTCTATGCAAAAAGCTTAAGCGGTTGGAGACGGAAGAGGGAACTTGCTGAGGCCCAAAAGGAGCTCAAGCTACCTGAACAAGCTTACAATTGAGTGTCCAACAAGATGGAGCTCCAGACGAGCTTTAGTCCAGAGGGTACTTGAACAGCTATCTGCTATCTCACATGTTCTCTCCTCTGATCGGAAAGCTAGACACCTGAACCTTTAAGCAGATGGCTGCATTAAAAAAATGACTATGTTCTCCGTTGTGGTCCTGCCATGGTCAACTATCATGTCGTCATGTTAAATGCTATATTTTATTAACAACTGTTGTTTACATTTTGAGAAATGTATACCTACCTCTCTCATCACCTTATGCACAGAAAAAAATATTGTTAAAAAGAAGACAAGAAAAACATCAACACTTTCTCATCCTTCACGATCTATTATCGACATATCGCACACCCCTACTGTGGACTCTGGACAATGCTATCTACAAGCTGCCCCTTACCTCAGCTCATGCACAAAACATTACAGACTCGGTGGTGCACTTTATCTGCCAAGTTCTATGTCCTTATAGCTTTGTTGAAAACGGAGGCTAATGGTGAACACACTAGAGCCGCGGTACATTATTCCGACTCACAGAAACATAACAGAGCGTGGCCCCAATGGATGGACATCCAGGGCCACCAAATTAAATATTGTCTTCATTATCTTCATTTTCTTACCTCTGTCTTTAGAGGTGGGGCTAGAGCCAAGGGCTGTGCTGTGTCATTGAAGAGGTGGCTGCTGCAGAGTGAATTCATTGTCTTTTTAAAAGCTGCTGTTTCTCATTGCTTTGAGACCCTTCGTGAAAAACGGACATTAAATCTACTTTTGGATGTGAGTGACACAATGTTGAGTGGCAGCTTTAAAAATATGCTTTGCTAACACTTTACAATTGATATACTTAAAAAACTATTAACTCGGGGCCGCTAGAGAGATGGCAACTGTGTAATTTGGAGTTCTCTGTGGCACAACCACATTCACTTGATAAAAGTCATCTCGACCAAGATTTATACCTCCTTTTGAAATCCTTTTGAATTCTAAAACAAGCAGCGTTCGTTTGTCTACATCATCCCATTAATTCAAAAAACATAATGGTTGGAAAACAAAAGGGAAAAGGACGGCCTGCTAGCTGAGGCTATGCCACGCCAAAACAAGCCCAGAAAATTAAGTCACTGAGGAAGAGAATGAGTTACCGCTAATGTGGTAGAAAATCAGTTTTCTAAGTTTCATGGCTGACCAGCATGCACTAAGGTGGTTTCCCAAGATCCGTCGATCAAATGGTTCAGGAGATAAAAAGACAGCCTCAACTACACTTTCAGACTTCACTTCATGGATCGATTGAGAGTTCCCAGTGTGATAAGGCTTCTCATAGCTTCATACATTCTGTCCTCTTCAGATTCTTCAAGCTCAAGAACATCATGGCCAGTCAATTTTCCTGTGCCCTAGTTTTCTTATGATTCAGAGCTGAAACTTGACAATGCTACATACAAAAAGGATGGCACTCCACTTATTCCTGATCTAAAACTTAAATCAAACATTCTTGAGACCCTGGTGCAAGAAATGATCAAATATAAACTTTACTACAGTGGCAAGGAATTCAACGCTGTGGCGAAGGCCTTTGTATCGAAGCACCCTTGCTTTAATGAGAAAGGTTCTCTCACTGGACATGCTGGATGGAAGGCCAGTTTGGCAAATAAGCTTGCCATGTACCGCACCCATCTGAGAAAACTGGGATGTACTAAAGTGACTATCAATTCCAGGCCAGAGGGAAAAGCAAGTGGTCAGAAGTTAATTATTGCTCCCTGCATCCCATTGGAGAATCTGACACAAGCCTGGAAAGACTGAGAGATGAACTTCTTTATGATGTGACGAGGACAAACAGGGAAGTGATCAAAAGGAAAATGGAGAAAACCTTTTCATACAGGAGACGAGAAGTCATTTCCGAGGAACCAATGGTTCAGGACCTCAAGGCAAGATGGCCAGCATTCTTTCACATGGGGGTCTTTCACAGGTTTGTAATACTTTGGCATGTTTCTTCAAATTCTAAACATCAACGATACATGTGACTACGTTTGGGTACCGAAACTCGGTCAGGGTATGGAACTGGGGCAAACATCAACAGCAGTAACCAGACAGAAATAAAACATGAATTTCGGTGCCTCATTTTAGTACAAAAAAATATATCTAGCTATTTAATTGTGCCTTCTTGTGTTCACTGTTAACAGCGGCAGCATACATACGCACTGCAAACCTTGCTAACTGATGCATGCTAATTCCTCAGATATAGTGACATGTCATGCTATTCCAAACAAAAGAAGGCTAATAGGTTTCAAGTAGCACACTGCAGCACAACTTGCAGCTTGTGTTAAAAATGCGTTCGTCAGGTTGACTCTTTAGGTAAAAGTCATCGATAAAAATTTGATGTGCAAGTGTTTACAACGCACTTATTATGCCGTAGATCTGTTGTGCCGTATTATCATCCACTACACTTATTAATTAGAATTTATAATGTATATTTAATCAGTCTCTGGTTATAAGCTGGTTATTCCGTCCGTTTAGGCGAGTTGATGAGAACAGCATAACATGGCATGTCAAAATGAATTAAACATTTGGTTCTTTATATTTTGGGGGCTTCTAGGTACAGCTGTGAAGCCTTTCACCTTGGCAAAGAGGGTTACCTAAAGAGAAGGTGGAGCACATCCATAGGGCTGTCACTAAATTTGTGGTCAAAGAATATGTCTCTACTACTGCAGACATCTGGAATGTGCATAATAGAAGCTATCTAGGCGTTACTGCACACTGGATAAATCCAGAAAGCATGGAGCGAAGGAAAGCTTCCCTAGCAGGCTGACGATTCAAGGGATGTCATACCCATGATAATATTTTACTGAGTTTGACAATATTCACTCATCCTTTGGTATTTCCCACAAAATAACATCAACCGTCACGGATAATGGCTATAATTTTGTCAAGGCCTTTAAAAAGTATCAGCCAGTCGAGGAGGATCAATCAATCAATTTTTATTTATATAGCACCTTTCTACGACTGGAGTCGGCCAAAGTGCTTCACAGGATTAAGCCAATTAAAACAATTAGGACAATAAATGGCAAGCAGTGAAGACATAGGTCCTGAGTTAATTGAGACACTAGCAGCTTCGTTTCAGTCAGCTGTATGGGAGCACTACGGATTTCATGCTACTTATGATAACAGCGGCAAGAAAGTTGTAGACAAAACTGCAACAGTTTGCAAGCACTGTGCAACGCGTGTTGCTTATGCTAGTGGCAACACTTCCAATATGTTGACTCATCTGCGGAGACATCACCCCAATGTTTCAACTGACAACCAAAGAAGAAGTAAGTCTGGTAGGAAAGTACAAACTTTACTCCCCGCAGCATTTAAACAACCACTAGATGAAAAATCAGATAGAGCTGCCATTTATTCTACTATGATGGACAAAGACATTAAAAAAATGTCAAGGACATTGCAGCCTTGTGTGAGGTAAAAGTTGTAGAAGACCTAAGCAACACTCCTAAACCCCTGAAGACTGTGACAACACTTGAGTACGGAAGCGTCCGCGTACATGATGAACCCTATGCAAAAGATGATAATGAAATCTATGAACCTGAGTGATGGGGACACTTCTCTCATCAAAAATTCAAAGACAGCCATCTCTGAAGACCTAGAGGGTAGATACAAAGACCCTGATCTTCAGGCCCATCTGCACAGAGCCACAGCCTTGGATCCCAGGTTCAAGTACCTGCCTTACCTGGAGGAAGCCTTTTTTCAGGAGATCTAGCATGATCTCACCAAAGAAGTTGGTCTATGCTAGGGTTGGGTGGGTGACCTGGCCTCTAAGGACGTGACTTCTGCAGTTTGGTAGTATTTCAGTCTCCAAGCCAGTTTCCAGAAGAGAGAGGCAGTAAATACGGACCAAACCAGTTGCAAAGTGCACAATTAAAAAGTAGGCCGCGAGAGATGGAGACACATCTAACTAAAGGAGCCATCTCCAAAACGCACCCCCTCACTGCTGCGAGGACGCACAGACTGTGTTTTTATTTAGACCGGTTCACTCGCAACAATTGTTATAATATGGATGTTTATTCAGCTGTTTGAATTAACAACGCGACCAGCTGGACCTCTGTCTCTTTAAAGGAGATCCAGGTCACGGTATTAACGTATACCGGGGTGTAATGTGGAGGAGCTATGACGGTATGAAAATTTGGATACCGCCCAACCCTAGTCTATGCTCTTGTTTTTATGGCTAAAACCGGGACCTCAGTTCTAATTTCGTACCGTAAATGTGAGCTGGTATGACAATAAAGTTCCTTGAATCCTATAGTAAGAACCAAAGTTTCTGAGTAAGTTACCAGAGATTCAAGTAAGCAAGGAACATCTACATTCTGATTGGTTGTCAGTGTTTTTCAGCCAAAACGCGCCATGGCTACTACTGCATAAAGTTCAGCTATCTACAACTTTTTTTATTTGCTCTAATTGCTCAACTTTTGCAGCTTGTTGCCTTTGTAGAGGTAGTTGCTCTTGCCCATACGAAGTGAATGCAATTTACAGCTTTAGTTGATCTAAGTGTGAACGCAAGGTCAGAATGACCAACTTTTCCACATTATGCGTTATTGGTTTTTGTGGATGTTCATTTGAGAAAAACAGCTGCCCTCACAGCTATAAACTGTCAATCACTATCTTCAGCCCCACTGTTTACAAGGTCATCACATTTTCCTGACATTCGCTGAGTGTGTGACACAGCAGAGAAAAGGTTTCATCAAAAACATTCATCATGTCCTCAGTCTCTGAAACAGCAGGATGTTTTCTTTTACTTTTTGTTCTTATGCAGTGTGCACCGCTGTGCTGTGACCTGCTTCCTGCCAGCAGTGTGAAACACTGGTGATCTGGAAATTTAAGAGTAAAGTCACTTAAAATACTTAATTATGCAGAGTAAAAAGGAGGAAATGATGTACAAACGTACACGGCTTGGGCCAATCACATCTTTTATCATGAAGGACGAGCCAAAAACAAACAATGCAGACAGATATTAAAATTGTTGCCATTCTCCAGGTGCAGCCTGAACCTCGCTGCTGCTGTGTGCATGCACAACATGAGTGTTACACAGCAGAACATGTGCTGACCAACACAAAGAGAGAGAGAGTGGAATTTTCCTTCAACAAGCACTTCAATCAGCGAAGGGATTTACAGCTTGTCCACTATGTGTGTGCATATGTGTTCCACAGGGAGCGTGTGTGTGATGGGGTTTAACCGAACGGATGTAACAGAAGCAAAAGGGACCAAGTCTGTATTACAGATTTGGGAATTGGGTTGAAAGCTGCACCGCAGTGGGACTAAAGTGTGTATGTGTGGAGATGAATCAGTGAATCAGACATGGGAGATATTTTTTTTTCTTTTGCAGTTTTTTTGTTCCTGACAAAACAACATGGGAAGTAGATAATACGAAAAACAAGAGGAAGGAGCACTGCTGCTTTTCGGGCATGAGCTTTTTACATAATGCTTGTCTGTTTTCATGGGTGGTATAACACAAAGCAAGGTGGAAGGTAGACAGACCCTTCTTTGAGGGAGTCGGCTTGACAAATGATGACACCTATCATATGCACTGTAAAGCAGGAATTCCGCTTTAGACTCTGTGCATGTACACAGTAAAGTGATTACAGCATTATCCAGGAGCAGCAACAAGCAGTCATTATTGAGAGATATGGGAAATGTATAGATCACTGCAGCAAGAATGTCCATGTTTTTACCATTCAGTAACACACGCTGTGGATGCAAAATAAATCAAGTAAACAGTGATGATGTTTTGAAATTGTTTGTCAGTGAAAAAAAAGCATCTTTTTTTGTCCAGATAAAGCTGAACATAGCCTGCTTTACACCAAGTTACCATGGTGATGTTGCCATGTTACAAGAAAGCCACTTTTGTGACCTTGTTAAGTCAGGTTCAATAGCCCTTGCTAACCCGCAAATCTCACTTCACGGTACACCTGCACGCTGCAGCCAATAACGGCGGCAGAATACTCTTGTTCTTTTAAGCCAGCCTCCCTCATTCTGTCTGTTGATCCTCTGCCCACTCCGACTGCCCAAACATCTACAGACTAAGGAGGTGCCTGGCTTCTGTTCAGGTGCTGACTGAGAGGTTAAAAGAGTGCTTACTGACCTGTGATTGGTTTACGAGCAGAAGGTGACAAATCTGTAGGAGTGGTGATCAAGATAGTGGAGTGTTAGCGGAGTAAGTGGGACCTAAAAGAAACACAAAGACGGAGGTTTAAAAGGGGAACACAAGCCAGAATCTGCTTGTTACAGGAGAGAAAACAAATGCTGGGTTTAAAGCGTTATTACACCTGGCATCGGTCTGATAGACCTCTGAAGGTGAACATAATGTTGCGCTACAGGTCACAGAATCCAACGAATCAATTCACATGCATACATACAGAGGCCTAATTTTGGCATGCAGGAGGTGTAAACAGCTCCCAGTGTCTTTGCAATCTGCTTTGATTGGTAATTAGGAGCATGGAGAAGGAAGGAAACATTGAATCTGCAACTCGATCACACATCTGGAGATTTGAAATAAAGCTGCAACAAATTAAAAAAAAGAAAAAGAAAAATAACCTGCAATCATCCTCTCGGCAAATGTGGAATATATCAACACTTCAATTTCCCTTTTCATCAGCAGGTAAATACAGCTCAGTAATCACAGTGAGAGCCCTTCAGACATGTGTGTTTGGTGTCTCAGTGCGCTGCATTAAATGCCCTTCTGTGCTGACATGTAAAAAATAATTCATGTGAAAATATAACTAGGTTCCAGTGACATAGTTTTGTTTTGAATTTTCACTTTTTTCCCTCTCATTTTTCAAACAGTTCATTCATTAACTGAGGTTAACACTAGGAAATATATTTCTCCTGAATATTATTGCTAGTCATGGCCCTCAATGATTCAACATTTTAAACCATATCCTGAGAAATCAGAAAAATATATACCTTTAGGAAATCGAAAGTGCTGTCTTAAATGTCTTAAACTTGCCAGCAGACAACTTCTAACACTCAGGCCAGTAGGGGGCCTGCAAGGGCCAACAAACGTGTGTGCATAGTTTGCAGTGACAGTAGGAAACCTATGTAGGGGGATCCGTAGTGACTCCACTAACTTGTGCTGTTGCACTAATGATAAAAAAGCTGAAGAAAATGCTGTCAGATTATTTATAACACATGGTGGTGGACACTGGTTAGAGGGCCCTGACAGACAGAATATGGGCTGGCAATTATTTTTTTACACAAGGGCTACAATAATGTAAATAATATGATGAAATTTGTAAAGGACATTTTGAAGTCTTATTACATTTTCATTTTGCGAGTCATTTGCTGTTATTTTCTTGAACATGAACAATTACTTGAACATGTTGTCAAGTGTTTCGCATTATGCTGCAACCTTTTGTAATGTTTTCCTACAACACGAGTCATGAATCAATGAGCACACGTTAAATATCGACATGCCAACTTTGATCTCTGAGTTCAGGTTTAATCTCACCTCTAAAAGAAAGAGAGCTGCAATGATGTAACCCAAGTGTAAAAAGATTTTCAGGAGGCAGCAGTCAATTTCTGATTTTTAACCAGCAGTACACAATTACTGTACACACAACGGTGAAGTGTGTGTGTCTGCTGAGCTAGACACTCCTACAATGGCCAGGTTAGAGGTGAATTTGTTGTACTGTAATTGATTACAATACATAATAACTTGGGGGGCAGGCAATAGCTCAGTGGATAAGGGGTTGGGCTCTGAAGCAAAGAGCCAGCGGTTCAAGCCCAGCCCTGGACCAAGATAGACATGGAGGTGGATTGGTGGCTGGAATAGAATAGAATAGAATTATTAATCCCTTTGGAAGCTCCTCAGGGAAATTTGGGTA
>JAVQJX010133204.1:0-10151 GCA_036025115.1 Ambassis agassizii
GAAATACATTTTTTTGTACAACTAGCTAACCAGCTAATCAGGAATGTGTCTTTGTAGTGATTCTGTGTTTTGGATAAACAGCTATATTAGTACATGTTCTTAATAGCCTCAATCAGACAACACCATGATGTAATTCCCCTATAAACACATAATAAAAAAAAATCTGATCAGTTGCCATGACAATAAGAGTGCTGTGAACTGAACACAGTGTTTCTGACAAGCTCTGTCAGGACTCTACATTGAGAGAGAACAGGGCAGACACAGAGCACGCTGCTGGAGCAGACAGTGATGTGCTATAAAGCCAACAGGACACGCTGTATATTGAATGATAATGTGTTGATAGAACATATGGGTAACTAGCATACCTTCATGTGTGTCCTCAGGGTGACTGCAGGTCTCTTTTCTGTGTGAACTCAGGTGTTCAGTGAGGCTCTCTGCAAACAACAAAACAGCTCAGAGTGGAAGAGCACACAAAAATCAATTTTGTGTTCTTACCTTTAGTTTTAAATGTCCTGTTGCAGTAGTTACAGGTATATAGTTCTGTGGAGTTTGCACACTGGATCTTCTCTCCACCTGGCCAGACTCCATATTTCTTATTTGATCTGTAGGTGTGAATAGAGCAGAAGACTTTAGCTTGGTCCCCGGAGCCTTTCCCCTGTCAGGTCCCTATTGATGCTGCTTCTCTCAGGATGTTAGCAGCAATCAACATGAGTGTAACAGGAGCTGACAGAAGGGCTGCAGAAGGGCCCCCCTTCAGCACCTGTAAGCAGCTTTTTAGTGGCTGTATTTATCCTAGTGTAAGTGCGCTATCTGTTTGGCCTTTAACTACACAGGGAGCTCACACTGTGGCAGCTGGACCTGGGTCCACCCCCCTCCCTGTACGCTGAGGGTCCCTCAGCAGGCACCCACTTCAGCTTCAACAGAGCAGCTTTCATAAGCCAAAAACCAGACCCCCACCCTCCCACCGCCTTAAAAACCCCTTCACAGCTCACACCACCACCGAGTCCAAACAGGAGGGAGCCTACGGTGTGGCTCAAGGTCCAGAGTTTTTGCTGCTTGCCAGCCAATAAAAACAGGCCAGAGAGGGAGGGAAACCCTGGCCCAGACCAGCTGCTGCTCCAAATAAGCATGAAAAAACACTGAAAATGAAAACACATTCCCACGACAAACAATGGCTCTGGTTATAATCGGCTGTTTTTTCTTCTATTTTCACTACAGTCTGCACGGCTGGATAAACTCGGCAGGTATCATAAATGGTGACTTTTACAGTCTCAAAAATCTTTAATGAAAGAGAAACACTTTGTGCCTTCATGCCTGTACACTACACCCGTGCACTCTATAGCAGGTATACACACAGGCTTTTAATGCCCTTTCACACACAATATTTGAATCTCTTTGACCTCGACTTTCCTAAAAAAAACAAAAAAAAACGCACCTAGCTGCCTCAGACAGACTGAGCAGATGGAGAAAAAGAGAAAGTGAGCGGGTGTGAGGATGACTCACTCTTTTAGGAAGGCTGTGATGAGCGTTGAAATGAGTCACAACGAGGATTTGTTTGCAGACCCAAAAATAAGAGACACGCAGATGGCACCTCTCTGTTCTGTCACATCGCAGCTGTGTTTATTTCTGATAGGTATCAAAACTCACCTCAATGCGAAATCATTGGAGAGAACAAGTGCACGCCTTAAACACATACAGTTTATGATTCAATAAGAAATGGGAGTGTTTTTAGCAACCCATAGTAGAAATATATAGCACGATTTAGATTGTGGTAGTATGTCTGCCATTGCTACTTAATGGATTACCAACATGGGACTGTTTTCAAAAATCATAAATTCTACTGTGATTGATTGATTGTCATGGTTACTTGTATTTTAGTTGAGCATTTCATATATAAAAAATACAAATTTAAAAAAAAGGTCAAATGGTGTACATCCAGTTATATTTTTTATTAATAATATCACCCATTCTGGCCTCTTATCTCCAACGGTAGCATCCTCTACGTTGCCTTACAGGTTCAATTCAGGGCAGCACAACCTCAAAATCTATAATCTACTTTAATCTAATCTATAATAATCGACTTTTGGACAAAATGTGACATCTAATACCTTAAATGCTTGACCTGCCTTCTGATATATTTGAAAGGCGCCTCCCTATGCCCTGCTGTTTTGTTTTTCCTAATGTGATGTGTAGGTATACTTGCAGTGGTGGAACTTTTGTACATACAAATGTAGTGGTAACCTTTCATTGATGCCCGATCGATTTATAATGAATGAATACATATTGTTCCTCCTTTTTATGTGTCCATCTGTTTCCCATTCTGTATGGCAGGATCCCTTTAATGACTAATGGACGTACACAGACCTACTGTTTATTTTCTACTGTTCCTTCGGTGTCAGTGTGAGAGCGAGCACACAGAGCTGTGTTGCTGTTCCATGTGAATGGCTGTGATGGCTGGTGAAAATGAATCTCTGCAGGAGCAGAGGAAGCTAGGTAGTTTCTTGGCTTTGGCCCCTCAGCAGACGGGCTCTTGGTACAGACAGCCAACCCTTGGCCTCTTCAACAGACAGTTTCCAGAACATACCACACAACGTGACGCATACTTTCAACACTGTGAGTCTGTCTGTATAAATACATTTAAAAGTATGGGAGCATTGAACCTGACATTACTTCTGCTCCTATGGTTGCAGAGACGTCAAAAAGTTCTACTCACCCTCTCTCTGGTACCCACACTTCCTGTTTATTTATCGGGCATGACTGGCCCTCCTCCTCCTTCTCCTGGTTCTTCTTCTCTTCCTCTTCCTCTTCCTTTAGTCTTGACCCATTGTCATCTGTTGGCCGCCCTCCCTTCCCTGTCCCCTCGTGGTCTCTGCAGTTGTAGACCTACACTCGAAAGAGACATGGGCAAATTCACCAACTCTGCTCCAGCATGCCCAGGGAGACAAAAATTGGGAATTCTCATTGAACGATTCTTAAGGAACATATTTTTTTTTGAATGATTTCATGATCTATACAATCTAAGCCGCCTTGCTAGTTTCTAGTCTGTGTTTTTCAGAATCACATACAGGTGTCAGTGCTGTCATTACCTCAGCAGAGCAGGGTCTTTTGTTGTCCTCCTGCTCCATTGACTCTGCTGTCCCGACTGACATGGGGGAGATGGTGTAGATGGAGGGACTGAGCCTCTGCTTACAGTGCAGCAGAGCGAGGGCCGTCTTACTTGAGAGTCCGGGTGGGTTGGGGTCATAGCTGCTGGTCGACCACGAAGAATAAACTGAAGGCTTCTGTTCGTCCAGAGCAGAAGGGTTTGGTTTTATGTAGTTCAAATAGCACCAGCTGTTGCAGGTGCTCGACAGCAGACTGGGGTATGATGGGCCAACATGTGAGATGGGAGGATAAACACCTGGTGAGGAATTCTCCTGTTTGAGCTCCTGACTGCCAGTGTAGACAGTCTCCTTGTCGGCACTGCCCGCCTCCTTGTCATCTTCTTTTACTCTTTTCTGCTGCTGCTGGGACTCTGGAGGGAGCTCTATGCTGTTGGAAGGGGAAAGCATGCGCTTGCTGCCACCTGACCCTGATAACCGCAGACCATCATCAGAACACGGGTAAAGACTGGAGTCTGGACTGTGTTGAACAGTTGAAATAGCTCCTCCGTGCGACACAGCATCCACTGCCTCCTGTGGCCTGGGTGAGGTAGCCTGGGACAGCGTGGTGTATATCGCGCAGGCTGGGGTGAGGGTGTCTGTTTGAAGGCGCACAGCTACTGCTGGAGATACAACGGGCCTCAGAATTTCCAGACTGGAACTGATGTGAGGGCTGGACTGTTGGATGTGGGCGTGACTTACTCGAACTTCTGAATACTCGTCATGTCTTATAGGGATCTCTAACTTGAGCCCTGTCGACATGGGGAGGTAGCGGGCCCTAGCTGCCCCTGAGGGTCCATGTGAGGGGTATGGCTGAGGATGGGGCTGCTCTGTATGAAGATGTGAGGCCTTTTCTTCTATAGCTACATGAGCAAGTGACAGGTCTTTGTTGTCCATTAACTGGATATTTTGGGTAAGTTTCCACTGAGATCCAGGTGGATTATTCAAGATTGTGTCTTCTGATAATGGAGAGGAAGAGGACCTGCTGCAGTAAACAGAAGTTGGGCTTGCCTGAGAGGATCTGCTCGGGCTGACATGTTCAGGACTGTGGCTCGGGACGACACACTGCTCCTCCTCCTCTTCATCTGGATCTCTAATAGCAGTATGCCTCATGAGAAGACATTTTCGTCTTTCCCTCCATCCAACCGCAGAGCGCTCAGGAGACAGACAGCTATAGTCGAAAGACTTGCTGCGGGTCTCAGCTATTAAGACACTTGTCAGTGGGTCATGAGGGGCCTGCTCGGATGCTGAGCGCCTCATCTCCCTGTGCTGATGCACCCCGGGTACTGTCAACATATGAGGAGCTCTGGATCTCCTGAGCGGTGTTGACGTTGCTAACTCCATGTCTGGCCTGTTTGGCTCTTCAAAGGATGTGGATCGACTGGATGTGTATGACGCACTGCTGTCCTGACTGGGGCTGCGAGGCAAAGACATGGAATCAAAGCTAGATTCCCCTGAGGACTGGGCTGCCTCAGCTAGACGTAAGCGTTTCTTTTTTGGAGGAAGCTTTTCAATGGGGAGCTGCGCCAAAGAGGAACTTCTTTGCGGCCACTGAAATTCATCAGGTTTCTCTGAATGTTTGGGTTCTCCTGAGGTTTCCGTGCTCATGTTGGAATCTTCTGTCACCAGTATTTCTGGAACCTGCACATTGTGTTGGCGGACCAGCTTTCGGGGTGTTACTTTTGGTGGTTGTTGTTGTTTCTGAGGCACCAGCTGAAATTCTTCAGAAGGTGGAGAGTTCTTCTTTACCTCAGCACCTTGACTCTCGCTGCACAATTCTTGCTTTTCAAATAAACTGGTATGCTGGATTACGGAACAGGTTTGAAGCGAAGGCTGTCTGGGATTCTCCTGCGCTATTCCTATTTCATCCATGCACTTCCCTGACAAGAGGGCAGGTGAAAGTTGCAAAGGAGAGGAGGAGTCATCATATTCAAAACTCTCCTCTTTCCTTCTCTTGCGCATTGTTGAAGCTCCTGCTCGGACAGCATTATTCATTAGATGTGAACACTCCATTTGACTAACTACCATTTCATTTCTAGTTGGATGCACTAGGCACAGGCTCTGTTTGTGTTTCTTATAACCATCCCAATCTTTGCATCCAACACCACAGGCCTCACACTCGTATGGCTGTGGTTGACTCTGCTTGTGGTCAGGCACAGTGGATACACTGTCGTGGTAAAAGGAATGGGAACCTTCGTGTTGTTCCTTTGTGAACTCGGCACCAAGTGGGATTTCAATAGCTGGTTGCCGTCTCAGCATCCCGTAACGACGGGGCACCTGTGAAGGTTCATCGAAGGATTGAGTTGAGCGGAATTTGCTGCTGGTGCTGGAGGCATCAAATGGACTGGCTGCGGATGGCATAGAGTGACTTCTCATCAGGGGGGCGGCAGATTTTTGGATGGCTGGCTGCTCCACATTCAGGGACGGATGATGAAATTTTTCACATGGAACTCCCATGGTGATGGAGCCACTGTTTTTATAGCCCACTTCTCCAGTCTTGGGGCAATGAATAAGTGCTTCTTTCGTACTCAAGCTTTTCTGACTCTCTGAACTGTTCTTTCTGGAGAGAGAGAACCTCCTTGGTTTCACACTGTCGATTTTACTGGTGTCCACCACCGCCTCGTTGATGGTGATGAGCTTGGTGATGTGGTCAATGACTTGTTTCTTGGGCACTGTGAATGAGATGCTTTTGTCCTCCTGACCAGAGGGATGCTGGTTATGATGTCTGGACATCCTCTGTAGGTGTCCGAGTCGTCCATATTTACCGAGGATGATTTCTGCATAGCTTTTGGCACTTGTGTTCGGGGGGCTGTCCTGTGACTGTTCGGTACTTTCAGAGCGAGAGAAATAGCCGGATTCTGTGCTGCCTCTACTACCTAATGTGAGCGATGAGGTCTTTTCATCAGATGACTCTTGAGCAGCATGTTTTCCTCTACTTAGACGCAAGGCCAATCTCTTTTTCACTGCGTAGGAGTCATTGTTTCCTCCAGTGCCCTCTTTTTCCACTTCCTTCATTGAGACCATGCTGCCTTGTCTTTCAGTTAGGGATGCAGCTGATGACAGCTGTCTTGTTTCATCTTCTGACTCTGTGACTTGATCCTCTAAAGATTTCGGCTCCCCAAGTGCCAGTCCTGCCTTCACCCTGTGGGTATGTGATTTGCGGTGTTTGTACAGGTTACTCTTGGTCTTAAAAGAGAAGCCGCATGGGGCACAGGGATAGGGTCTTTCGCCGGTGTGTGAACGAATGTGTTTCTGTAGGACACTGGGTTTTGCACATGCACGGCCGCAGTAGGTGCAAACGTATTTGCCTGGTCTTTGAGGCTTACGCTCGCGTTTCTGTTTCGGGGTACCTGCCTGGGTTTCTGGTTTAGACTGGGCACCCGCTGAGGAAAGTGGGACTCCTGGTGACAAATTAGACGTTGTAGATGCTTTTGTTGCTGCTGTGGCCTCATCTTTTTGATCCAGTGCTGTGTCCGAGTCGATGCTCTGCTGCTGGTGGCGGAGGCGTTTACGTTCAGGGTTCTGTCTCCGGGACTGTTTGGGTTTCTGATGTGTGCCATGGGACTTTGGGGAGCCGGTTTGCTGTTGATGGGACTGGGAGGGAGACTTGGGTTGGGGGCCTCGCTGAGGAGACTCTGGTTGAGAATGTTCTTGACCTCCGGACTGCTCCCCAGTCGTTAGGCGACTGTGCAAGGCCTCCATAAAATGGAAGGACAGCCTCAGGTAGACACGTGGGATGCGTCTGCCTCACTCACGCTACAGAGTTAAAGCCCAGTCATGAACTGAGTAACGAGATTAATATGAATGTATCTTATGAAACGTTAGTTGATGTCAGGTTTCATTATTTCCATGCGTTTTCTTTAAACCGTATTGCCTTACAGAGTGATGCCGTCAAATGGAGAACGGTGGCATCGATGAGTGGAGCTGTGATATGTCATGTGCTGTGGAAGTCCTCTTCCATGCCGACCTAAAGTGTCCCATCATGAAGCCCTCGGCCTCTCTTGCTGCCACACACACTGATGCTCCGTTGATTCTGCCGTCTTCTCAACATGGAGATCTGTGAAAACACACAAACTCATTATATACTGTAGGATTCCACAAACAGATAACCCTGTGGCCGGCCTGCTTGCCCAACATGGATATTTATGTTTCATGTGTTACATAATCACTTTGTTATAGCATTCCATCTTTCACTTTCCCTGGCCGCTATTTTAAATTTGAATGCTTTATGTAATATGTAAAAAATTATAACAATAATAAAAGTATGCATCAGCTCTACATCTAATAAGTGAAACATGATGATTGAACAATATGTCCAACAATTATGACTAAAACAGCATCATGTAAAATTGTCATGGTCTTAAATTCACGGACCACAATAACCGCATTCCATATCCAGCCAACAAAATCAGTCCCTCTGCAAGACATTGCATTAAAGCCACATGAAGGTGAGGGACGGCCGTTAGCTATGGGTGCATACATGAGGTGACTCAGTGGAGAACTGAAGAAAATTCCGAATGTTGTTTTGTGCCAGGATACTGAAACAGTAAACAAGGCATCCCACGCACCAACCAGCTGGTTTCTACACCCACATTCTGGTGGAAGACGGCAAAGCTGCTGGATGTGATCCAAATAACCGATAACAGGTCGATACCCATCTTTAGGGACATAGTTATATACATGTTGGATGAATATAGATCATTTATGTGACAATAAACAGAATAACTGCATTCATTCCAGGATGTAGTCCTGAATGTAGGTCAGTCAGGTAGTGAGGCCTGACAGGTCATCTGACTGAAAATAACACCTCAGACAGAGATGTTCAAAATGTTCAAAACACACTCTGCAAAGTGAAAGTGAAGGTGCACCTGAAACATTTGCATTCCTTCCCGAGTTAAGAAAAAACTATTCATTTACACCTCACACAGTGCATGTAGCCCAGCAGCCAGCCTGTTTTTCCACTCACAGTTTTTTCCCTTTCTTTGGCTCGCAGTCGCTGTGTGTCTCTGTGCGTGAACTGTGCTAAAAGACAAGTCTAGGTGTGATGCTCTCTGCGTTAACAGCAAACAGTTGTGCGGTACTGGATATTCAGTATGTTATCAGGGCTGATCTGTAGAAATAATCCAACTCTCCACCAATTTATAGGACTAAATTGGAACCCATTTTCCTTTATTTTGTCCTTCCAAAAAGACAACAGACCTTTTCTCATCTTACATGATTCTTTGTACAATTTAATATCAGTAAGACATGCCACTGAGTCATGATAAAAAACGGTTTCTAATGCGCTGATATTAGTGATCTGTCTGAGCAATCAAAAGAAAATGCAGTACGAATGTTCATTAGTGCTGCTGACTAAGCACAGTTGCAATCTTCAGGGTGTGTTCAAATCTGCAGGTTAAGTTAAAAAAAATGGGTGTTATATAAATTTGTGAAAGGACGCGTCCATTCATGCCACAGGCACAGAAAGAATATTGTATAAATGGCTTTTTAAAAATCTTGTCAATTTCCTCTTCTCACACTAATGGGCACCCAGCGGTGGTTCCTATGGTAACGGCCCTAAACCATGTGGTAGCAGATGGAAGGAGAGCTGGAGGGCTAAATTTATCTTCCAGCATCCTCACTGACTACAGAGAGCGAGAGAGAGAGAGGCAACGAAGGTGCCTCCCTCTCCCAGAAGCTACAGCTTTTTTGGAGAGAAAGAGAGAGACAGAGAGAGGGCAAAAAAAAATCAATACTTGAGGAGTCTTGAATTTGTACTACAGTGATACTCAAGACGAGAGCACAATTCAACCACAAAAACATTCAAATCCACAAATCTTAACCTAGAAATTTTTTACCAAATGTTGACATATTGCAATATTTATGTCTAAAAAGCATTCAAATGAATCATTATAATGGAGACTCATCTGACCTGAGCAACACCCTGAATGGTCTCATCTTTTGTTGTGTTTCCAACGCTGTGTCAGCTGAGCATTAGCAATGCTGTCGAAAGCGCAGCTTCATCGGCAGCCTGATAACAACGCTCTCCAGGGATGCAGGGGAGCCCTCTGGGAGTCAGTGCATACATAGCATTCCCTCTATACGTGTATGTGTGTGTATGTGTGTGCATGTGGAGCGCTCCCTCAGGTCCACAGGAGGACATGCCAAGCATAGGAGGCTGAATGCACAACACAGGGAGCTCATTCACTACCAGCCTGAGCTGTGAGCTGTATACAGCCCACGATCCACTCAATATGTAATGCACTCTCACCCTGTCCTTCATTCACACACAGACACACACACTGCACATGTGTAAAATGGCATAAACAAAGAATATTCTGCTTCTCTCTTGTGCAGTAACAAAGAGATGAATGGAGAAAATCCCCTCAGTCACCACATCACACCTACATCAACAGCACAGCAGATGACAAAGGGCATACCAACGGATTTTCTTTTTTCTTTTTTACCTTGTTGCAGGTGGTGTTGTCCTCCGGTTGTGAATGACTAGGAAACGGGGAGTGAGGTGAGGAGAAGGAGAGAGAGAAAGGATGAATGAGAGTGACTGCGAGGAGAGAGAGAGGTAATCGAGTCTCCACTCTACGTGCACTGGGCTGACAAACAGGTAGCTGAGTATATTATGCGTATGAATGAGGAGGAGGGGACAGTCTCTCCCTGTCCATCTCCATCTGTAACCACCGAACCCCCCCTCCTCTCCCTCCTCTCTGTGTGTCTCTTTTGGGTCAAAGTGAAGCGGCAGCTCCTTATTTGGAAGTTGACGTAAGCTTGTGTTTCTTTTGGCAGCAGTCTCGGGCTGCACAGCTGGCAAAGCAGTGAGAGGTAAAAGGGGCAGGGCGAGTGATCAGTGTTTTTAATCTGGGGGTTTACTTCATACTTTTAAAGCGCACAGCTTCCGCATTCAGGGCTTGTTTTAAAGAATAGGTAGAAAGCGATTGCAGCTTGGATTTTGGAGAAAACCCTGGAAAAACTGAAAACACACACGGACCCAGGTGTGTGTGTGTGTGTGTGTGTGTG
>JAVQJX010133240.1:0-20037 GCA_036025115.1 Ambassis agassizii
TTCCTCAGTTATTCACTGCTTCTGTTTGTATTTGTATTTTGTCTTTGAAAACACATTTAATGGCAAGGCTGCTCAGAACCTAGAATATTAAATATCTGTGTAATAAATATGCACAGTAATCATACAGTATAATACCCTGTGTAAATAGTATATAGATCAAACTGAAGCTGGGTAGTTTTTAATATGAAAGGACCCTGAGCTGCAGACTGCCTCACTGAGGGCCTCGTGTCTGCAGTGAAGAAATCCAGCTGAGCAGAGAGGCGCTGTATGGATCCAATAATGTGTGTCCATCATCAGCCTGTGGTGACAGGCAGACTGTGTTAGTGTCTGACTTTCTGCTGAAGCGTTGCTGCAAAATTGTGAATCATCTCACCCGTCTTGTCACTCCATATGCTTGACTCGCTGTCTTCCCCATGCCCCGAAAGACAAAAAAATGAGTTTTCCATGTCTGACCCCTCTCTTTTTTATCCTCCTTTATAGCCGTCCTGCTCCGTTCTGACTCCCTCTCTTTTGGGTCGCTCTTTCTCTACATGCCGTCATCTAATAATCACATTTCCTTTCAGATGGTTTTCCTTTTTGTACTCGGCAATGAATACAGGCATGCCAGGGTGATTCAAGGTTACGACAGTCTACAAAGGAGGCTGCTCTTTTTTTTTTGCTCTTATTTTACCTGTGCCAGACAGTGCTGTACCAAATATTATCATCATCTACTCTATTTTCACAATTGAATTTTGTTGCGGCCAGAGAGGCCACAGCCCCTTCTGCTTTAAGGCTATTGCTGCTTTTCAATTTCCGTAGTATTGCTTTTCATCCTGTAGCAGGTATACTCAGAGCTGGCTGTGCATCATTTATTCAGAATGAGATTCAAAGACATATTGGTATATAAACAAAATATTTATAGCCTATGTGTCACATAATGACCCAAAAGTCATAAGAAAAACATGTCTGACATCTTTGCTTTAACATTGTGACTTCACCTGTCACAAGAGTAATAGTCATGTATTATAAGGCTTATATTCCTGGAAGACTACTTTCAGTAATGAACTTGCATTGTAGTGAATATATTATGAAGTGGTTGTACAATCAGTCTGAAAAAGGTTAGCTTCAAAGAAAGAGGACAGGGATATAATATACATGTGATGCGTGTGTGATGGGATTTTTTTCAAAATACCACGCCTTGAGTTTGCATAGGGTCAACATGATACTACCAGAATGCATTGTATGGCATCTCACATTGAAAGTGGATGGGGCACATGCAAACAATGGATCCTGTAGCCATAATGTAAGTGCATGTGTGTGTGTGTGTGTGTGTGTGTGTGTGTGTGTGTGTGCCACTGAGCATGTATGTGGACAGGTGTTTGACTGTGCTTCTGGTCTTATTTGTCTTATTCTAAGCTAAGTTGAACAAACGTGAATAAACATTTTGGTCGATAATACACCTGCCAGATATGACACATGGTCCTGCTTATGCTTATTGCCTGCTGTCATCCATTCATGATGCAAACACAAAAGTCTTATGTAGATTGGGGACAGCAGAGGGACATGGCAGACTTTGACTCAGGAGTCTGATTCCCCTGACACCTTGATTTGTTTTGTTTTCATTTTTGCCTGGTGAAGTTTTTTTTTAATGGCAGTTTGGTCATCTTGAAGTTGTTCTCTAGCTGCAAACTAGTTTGTGCAGTGTGTGCTGCTATAATGCTGTGTAATAACAATATACAGATATGTGAACACCTGACACAAACCAACATTGAGTTTCATGACTGCCTCATGTCCTCACCCATTTTAAGGTAAAGAGCCTCGATCAGAATCTTACCTTATATACAATACGTTTCCCCTCTGGCTCTGTACTCACATATTCCTTTTGTGTCCACCTGGTTACCCTCAGATGAGCCATCATACATGCTGACAGCTCATACATTCATCCTTTTCTTTGTGTTTCTCTCCTGCTTTTCTGCCAGAATCTCAGCAATGTGTTCCTAAATGTGCAGACAGGATGTTTAAAAAGCAGCAGGGATGTTCAACACGTACAAGATTGGTATGAAAATTGAGACTCAAGTCAATTAACTTTCTTTCAGTCGATCCAGAATGACATAGAAAGTGTGGCTCATTTAATCTTGATAGAATATTGATATTTAATTACATCTTAACAGATTGAATATGACATCCTCATTACAAAAGTTGATCAATATTTAAATGATGGAGTCAGCTTTCCTCTTGAATAGCTTGTATTAAGAGTGAACTGAGGCCAAACCCACCGAGATGTTTTGTTTTTTCTGGACTTTCTAATCAAAATGAGTGATGGTAGTTTTTTTTAAGCTATAATACCCTTTAACTAAAACCAAATTAGTTAATAACAGCATTTGCATTGCACATCATTGACACTAATGAAAACCCTTGATTGCATGATCAGCACACATCCATCCTGCTGATATTCAGTTGCACATTTGTTGAATAATTTGTGGGTAGTTGAATTACTTCATCAAATATTGCATGCAATTAGTTCAAACCGTGAAGATTAATTGCACTTCTAATTGTGTCTTGGTTGTATAAATGGAATCACTTGGTCAGCAGTGAGGTGGAATTCGGAGGTCTTTCCAGATAGGCTGTGCATGATGTTTTACCCAGGCAGCCATTTTGGTGGCTGTACCAGTGTCACGATAAGATATGCAAGTCCACCTGGTATCTGTCAGTGATTATGTTATGTTAGCATCATCCCTGTTGGGTGCTGTTTTACTTTATGTCACTCAAGTTAGTGGAAAGTAAACTGCAGTTCCTTGTGTGTCCATTTAAGGGTGCCTCAAAAAGTCCCATAATCTTCCATGTTAAAAACAAAAATCATTACAGCAGAAATAAACATTCATATTTAATGGATGCTTAGATGACAGGACTTTTAATTCATATCTAATGACTCCACTATTTATGATCTTCACAAATCTGCAGTAAAAACAGTAACAAAGGCAGAGGTACACAGATGTGTCACTTGTACTTAGACATCTTTTCCTGTCTTTTATGTGGCCGTGTGTCAAAATGATTGTTGTGTCAGCACATTCAGTCACTCTGTCCTCGGGGTATCATTACCAGCAGCTCTCCCTGTAGACATCACAAACAGAAAAAAAAATCTCCTCTGGTATTGTTTTTATTAAATATTTGATTGTCTAAGCAGCTACTTTTATTTGTTTTTTTGTCCGTTGAGACTGAAGATAAACAGGCAGTAATGGAGTGCTGCACACCAAAAGATGATTTTGTTGTTAGTTTTCCATTCAGGGTTTTATTTGATGTTTTTATGTATATTGTCTCTTATATAACTCTTTTGTTTCTTTTTTTCCTGTGTTGACACCTGAAGTCAGATTCCTGTGTTGTTTTTCATTCAATGGCATTTGAGGCCCATCACAGTGTCTTTGTAACAGCTGAAATTCTTGGAAAAACAAATTGTATGCACCTGAATACCTTACATCTCTGTGTTGACTTCAATGGAAACCATGCAGGAAAATATGCATGGACATGCAAATAAACTTTTGAATCCTTTTCTGATCAGGCGCAGTAAGGACACTCACACTCTCCAAGAATAGAACAGAATTAGAACAGAAAAAGTAATAATTTGTCTTTTCTTTTAGGGGACTAATAAGCCCTTCATAGAAATAAATGAGCTATAAATGACACTGGTACAGTCTTTATAGCTCATATTTTTCTATCTTTAGATTTCTTCCACTGGCTTTGAGCGAAATCAGACATAATCACTAGAAACACACAAACTTTATGGAGTGGAAAATTAACTGATGCCTCCGCTAACAAATGTTTCCCAAATACAAAGACAGGAGTGTGACAGATGTCTAAGGTGATGTGTTTTTTGATGCGTTCTTTCCTGGCAGACGCTTGTTTTCTTTCCTGTGGGCGTCAGGTGATTGACAGTAAACAAAAAGGAATACAATGCCTTTCTGCACTACTGTGAAAACACTCAGTTCAGAGCTCGAGGAAGTAGTGATTAAACAGAAAGGCTTACAAAGCAGAAGTGATGCTTTGTGTTTATCTGGTTCAGGTGATTGGTACCTATAGTATATTGAAGAATAGAAAGGCCCTTTTGATGGGAGGTCATGATGACAGGACTCCAGGACAGTGGGCAGTTTCCACACTTTCATTCAATATTTGTGTCCTTTTTCCATATGTGGTTGGATTGCTGAGTAAAACATGTTGTGTCCTGCTGTGAAACATGCTCACAGAGTTTTTAAAGTGTTTATTCAATTATCTGTCTATTAGGTTCTTCAGGGACTTTATTTATTTGGAGTCGGCCTCATCTCAGAGGCACAGAGGCAGCTTTGTTTCATGACAGCAGCGTGTTCATCTGCCTAAACATGAATGGCTCCACCTGTCAGAAGACAAAGTGGGTCACCAGTAAAGCCATTTTGGTGCCTGAACTTTTATCTCTGATTAAACTGTAAGGACCTCAGTGTTGGACACCCTGCTGGACATGGGCCGTATGTTCCTGCTTTTCCCTCTGATTAAGCCCTCCTTCAGATTTATTGGCCATGGGAAATAATGGGAAACACAGCGAATGTAGAAGTTTTAGGCCATTACTCATGGCTTTTATTGGCAGGGGCTCTGTCTGGCATACTGCCAGTGACCTGCACAGAGGACAAAGCAAGTAACGCCTCTCCTGGCTTCTGGCAAGGAAAAGCATAGCAGTGAGGAGGTGGCAGTGTAGAGAAGGAGGAGGAGGAGAAAGTGAGAGAGGAGACATGGCAGTAGTGTAGGTGGGTGATATGATGAGAGGCGGAAGGAAATTGTTTAATAATTTACAAAAAAAAATCGCTTCTCTGAAACTTTGTATTCTAGAAAATGGTTACAAAAATGTAGGGATTATAATGATGTCTAGACAGAATCTTAAGGGAAAGAGCACAAAGGAGACTTTTTGTGTACTTGGTGATAAAACTGGAGTTGAGAAATATACAATGTAAGCATAAACCCACATTATATAGTGTGGGATATATATGGCTTTTACATTGTATCAATAGTGTATGTAACTTTTAGGAAGATTTGTGATTTTTAATTTTTTTTCTTCATTTCCTTTATCACCTCCATCAAATCATTTTCTAGGCGAAGAAAACAAACCATATTTAAACCAGCAGGAGGTTTACAGGCTCGGCAGAAGATTCACAGTAATGATGTCCAATAAAATCCACTTTAGAGGGGGATTATGGGAAATCTGGGATCCAAGACTTTTGGAGTTTAAAATATTAGAGAACAATAGGATGTCAGAGCTTCTGCAGTTGTGATTTGTGATGGTATTGTTTATACTTTAAACTCTAGGAAATCCGTTATTGTCACATGGGATCAATGGATGGGTCAACAAAATGCTTTGATTTAAACAGTCATTAAGCAATTGTCTCCTTAGTTTTAAGCAATCCTTTTGTTACTGTAACCATGACGACTAAACTCCACTAATTTCTACACTTTTTACATTGAAGTTAACAGGTTTGTTTTGCATCAAAGTAGTTTGTTTAAGTTAAGAAAACAGTATTCTCTATCAATGAGGATTGACTCACTTTTGGGAGCCAGTCCCTAGAGGCTGCAAGAGGAACTACACATTTGTAATACTTCCATTTTGGCTTTTTGTCTCAGCACAGGAAATACTTGTGCTTGTATTTGACATATTAATTGTGTTTTGTCACTGCTCATAACCTTTAAAACTGCAGACAAACGTCATATATTAGTGGGTGTTTGCCCAGTGTGAACATCAGCCCACAAGCATTTTCTAACCTGACATACTGTGAAGGAAAAAATCCATTTCCACCTGACTGTTCTTGTTGCTGCATGTTTCCTTCACTGTGACACATGTGACCTCTTGTGCAAAAGCACAAATGTGTGAAAGAAGCCCAAATCCCACTGTGTTCACCCTGCTATCACTGAACATTCTGAATTTACTGTATATATGAGTGGATGCACTTGTTGTCTGTTCATGCTCAAGGCTTCCCATGTGTAGATGCACTTTATAAATAACCTAGCAGAAAAAAAATCAGTTGCACGGAAACTGAAATAATCTCATGTTCTGAATATTTACCAACTGTGTAAGGCACCTTAAATTGGTGGTAAAAGATGGTGTTCTGTACATATGGTGTGTGAGCTTTGGGAGTATTTTACAGGTTGCAGCGTTTCAGGTGAGATGTCAGGACCAGGTGCTTGAGGATGGCAACCTTGTGAATAGCTGTAATTGGTTCCTCTGGCAGATCAAACTCTATCATTCTGTCTTACTGTTTCCAACTGTTTCTTAATTAGGCACGGAGTTATATTTAGTTCCACGCTCTTTTGGTTGAGTATAGGCTGAGCAGATGATAATGTTAGACTTCCACACCCACACAGCCACATGCACACATACAGTAAAGCCTTCCCACCCTGAATCCTTGTAGAGGTCAAGTCTCTGTTAATTGCTTTCCATGAAGTAGATGGATGGATCACAGCTTCAGAGAAGAGGCTGGGAGGTGTCAGGAAATGGAGAGAAAACACACACACACACACACACACACACACACACACACACACACACACACACACACACACACACACACACACACACACACACACACACACACACACAGATATGTGCAAACTTATTGACATGCAAACAAATGCAGCAGACATTCAAAGTGTTGGTCTCAAACACACGCAGTCTGGCACACGTTCTAGCCAGCAGAGACTGTTATCAGCTAATTAGCCCTCGTAGCTGCAGGGGCCAACCTTATTGACACAGCAATGACAGTTTTCTGGTTTGACTGGCACCGTCACTCGTCCAACCATATCATTCTGATTCAATTAGAAATACACAGTTGCAGGGGATGAAAACTCACAAGCGTCCCGAGGAGGAGGAGGAGGGGATGCAGTACTCAGACGCTGTGATCACTTGAGCGGGCCATATGGGTTACTGCGTGTAAACCGGCCAGCCTCTACCAATTGACTGGTTGACTTTACTGGCTGAATAAATCAATGAGCGAATTTGAATTTTCCATCCCACGCCGCATGAGCCTTCACTAGCATGCAAATATACATAAAACAGAAACAATAGCTGCATTTGAGGCTCGGTGGGGGGGTTAGGGTAGAGGATTACACATGCTATTGTTTTGCTATTCAATAATAGTCCTACACAGCTCACAGGATCCTGGTGTCCTTTTTAACATCCAACTGTGAAGAGCAGAGGAGGCTTTTAACAATTTGCAATGGCATCAATACGTTTTGTTTATAATATGATGAAATGTTAGGTTACATTTGTAATAGCTTCCAGGGGGTGTTGAATATTATATATAAAGAAAGCCTGAGGCTGGGCTAACCAAAGTTTGTTTCAATAACGGAGATGCTCGTTTCATCCGTGAATGAAACGTACCTAAACGCAGCCATTTACACAAATGCTTTTTTGTGTAGTTTCTTTTGGATAACTGTATGATGATCACCTGCGGCCCACGACTGACTCACTTACATTAATGTGTGCAAACAGCTCTGTCTCATGCTTTGTAGCTGGAGGAGATTATTTGAGGGGGTTGTGACGTAACCAGGAGCTAAGGGGGCGGGGGCAGGGTCTGGTACCTAGGAGGAACACACGGAGAGAGAGAGACAGTGAGACAGTGAGATGCTCAGATGTGTGTCTGAATGAAGAACATTATAAGGCCTCCTCTGATGCCTGAAGGAAAGGACTGAAGGAAAGTGCCAACCTCAGAGCCTCTGCGTAGAGGTTTGGGGACGCGTTTCCAAGTGGCACGACGCACGGAGCGCAGATGAAGAAGATGAGGGATTAACCAGGAGATGCATAGTTTATGAAACTGGCGTGTTGTCGTGCGTAAATGGCAAGAGTTACACTGGACTGATTCAAGAGGGAAACAGAGAGGGGGTGGAGAGAGAGAGTGTGTGTGAGAGAGAGAGACGGAACGACTGAGTAACACAGAGAAGGAAAGAGAGAGAGAGAGGGGGGGGCTGCAAGGCGACTTGGCTGCCAGTGTTTGCCTCTGCCTCTCCAGCAGTGGGAGAGATGTGCGTAACATGCAGCGGAGAGCGGTGATCATCATCTGCGCGCCGCATCGCAGTGGAGTGGACCGCCGTGCGCACCAGAAGACGGAGACACGCCGAGGGACGCAGTCCGGTTTGACGAACCTGTCGCGAGTGAGTAGGCGAGAGACTCTTGAAGAACTGGGAAGGAAGAAGGACGAAAGATGCCAGCCCGTCAGACGCTGATTGGGGGTTAATCGCCCCTCTGTGTTTTTTTGGAGCCACTCTGACGCACCGCATACAAAGCGCGCATACACACATATATATATTTTTTTCCTTTTCGCTGTTTTACGGAATCCCAGCTCTCTTTACCTCATTTAAACGGGACTAAGTGTGGATTTTTTTTTCTCTGTATATGAAGCGGATGAATTACATGGCCACCAGAATATGAGTCAGTGCGTGTCTGAGCGCTGAGGTGGAGTGTCTCTCTCTCCGGCTGCACGGCTGTCTCGGTCCGCCACAAACCTTCGTACGCCAGGATGCAGCTGCTCAGAGTAGCGTGGGCACTGACCGGAGCGGCGATCTGCTGCTTTCTCATCCTCCTCATTCACTCCCGCCTGCTCAAAGAAGGTAATCACTCAAACAAACTCCACCGACTGACGCCTCACATTGATGCGCCATCGCCTCCACTGTGGTAGTTTGATGCGAAGTTTTCCGCAACTCCATTGCGGAGTCTATCTGCCGCAGTCACACATCTGATCCCCAAGCGTTAGAATCAAATATAAATCTAAACATTGATCTGCTCGCTGATGCTCTGATTTATCACACCTGCATTCCACCTCATCAACAAGTCACCCACCCGTGGACTGATCGATGAATCAATATTATAAATGAACGAAAAAAATAAGTTGTGTGTGTTTAAATGAGAAGAGGGGAGTAGAAGAAGAAGTGTCACTGAAAGCAGCAGTTTTTGTTCAGTGTTTGTGCAGAGACACTGATTTGCTGTAAACGTTTTCAATAGATGGCACTAGAGTCTAGCTTTAGGGTAACATTGAGGTCAAGCGATTCTAATGTCGTTCCATTCACCTTCCATTGTGGTTGCTGACCCTTTTATGTTGAAGCCCAGATAAATCTCATCGCTCACACACCTCCCAGCAAGGATCAGAACCTCAATACACTGCTGTACATTATGTGTATCTGTCATCACTGGCCATACTGCCTGCAGACATGACTGTATTGTGACAAGCGGTTTAGTCTTTTGGGGATAATTAATAGAGTTTCATTTGGTGACATTTCAGCTGTGAATGGTTTAATGAGTCATAATAACCTATAGCTGATGTTTCATTAATTTCACCCACAATGCAGAGTAATAAATACGAATCACATGTGTCTGCTGGGAGATGTTCACACAGAGGTTGAGCACACTTACTGCTCAAACTCCTTATAAAAAAAAAAAAAGTCAAACTGTGTAACCCAGGGGGATTAATGTGCTGGATAAAGCTGGCACAAAAAACAGCACTTAATATTCCTTTTATATATGTATACCCCGGGGCGAGCACAGTCTGTTTGGCACTAAGGGGTTCCCTTTGTGGAGATTTTTGAAAAGCATGGCTTGGATTGGCTCAGTCGTCCCCTTACTTCGCCTCCAGTTCTAGGCAGATATTCAGGTCAAGCAGTGGCAAACACTCTCTCTTCGCCAGAGTAGGAGGATGTCCAGCCATACTGAGGGAAAAAAACTGGCCTGTCAGCCAAAATGCAGGACCAGGGGAGTTTTTCTTTTTTACTGGCACATGTCCCGAAGCTTTCCACAGGAGTTTTAATTTACTGTGGCATACTGGCCTTTTTTCCCCCCACAGAGGTCAAAAAGAGTATTGTGTGGCCACAAAAAAAGTGCTGCTGGTGGCTTTATTAATGCTCATTAGTTTCAGGCTATCAGCATTGTTGAGCTTGTTGACTGGCAATGCAATATTTTTGACCTTCACCGCTGTGACTTGTTTGTCTGGATCATGTTTTGCTTTTACCTCCCTCTAAGCCTGCATATTTTCTTTCTTTTGCTTTCTAACTTGACACCGAATAGCTTTTAAATTTGCTGCTGCTGCTCGTTCACACTGTAGAAAAGGAGCTGTCATTTAAGTTCATTATGGTTTCTAAGGTCCTTACTGAAATCTGCCACAGAGAGATGGAAGAGAAAAGGAGTCACACAAAAGGAGGGTTGAGAATATGCTCACTTCAGGCTACAAGAATGGCCAAGGTCAAAGCCAGCTGCGAGGCTTAATAATACGAACTGATAAAATGAATTCAAAGGACTGCATTAGTGACAGTCTTTTGGGGATGAGGATAATGAAAGGCATGCACAAGGGGCCTAAAAAAAAAAAAAAAAGAACAGACCCCTTTTAGGCTCACGTATAAGTATTAGGAACATGAGTGTTGTCCAACAGAACATCTGAAAAAAAGGAAAAGAAAATGTATTTTTAGTCTCCCTTTCTTAGCACGTCTCAGATTGATCGCCTCTTCGTGTGTGTGTGTGTGTGTGTGTGTGTGTGTGTGTGTGTTCTATAGCGGGTGGTACAGATGTGTATGCAGGTGGTATGTTATCTGGAGGACTTATTTCCACGCCAGCGATGGTGGAAGAGAACTAGGATGGTGATTTTTTGGGATAGTAGTGCTCATGTGGAAAGAAAATGTCACCCCTCCTTAGAAGTGTATTGTACAGTTCACCGCATATGATGCTCTGTGTGTGTGTATGTGTAATATAGGGCGTGTATGTGCACAACACTGTCTCACACTGATGTCATCCTTGTTCCTGTTCATAAGAGGTTGCTCACTTTCAGCCAGGAGGCGGGTTACAGTCCCATTATGTGCACTTGGTTTACTTTTTGCTGTTGCACAATCCTTTCACTGTATTTAGTGATGTTATCAGATATATTTTACTTGATAAAGTTTAAAAAAAACATCAGTTCATGTTAAAGAACTTTCACCAAAAGCTATCTCTGGCCTTGTATTTGTGACACATTCAGACCCTCCCCATATATCCATATGTGATGCTTTCGGCTAGAGACTGCCATCCAAAACAGCTGGTGTGTTATCTGAGTTATTTTTACACCAGTGAACAACAAAATGTCACCTCCTTTTTGCCATCCAAAACCTCTCTTGGATAAAGTGCTGTGTCTGTTTGTGTGTGTAATATAGGGGGTATAGGTCAGCCATGTTGTGCTCGGTCTTGCTTAGAAGAGTTTGCCCAAAAAAGCCCAAAGTCTTCACTTTGTCTTCCTGTTTGCTTTCACTGTCTTTTTAGGGTTCGGAATAGGATTAACTTGGTTAGGTTTGACTTCCTGAATGTGCTGCTTTCAGACCCTGACTGTACATTTGTATGTGACAGCATCAAACTGCCCCTGAAACCAGTTTGCCTGTTATCTGAGGGAGCTATTTTTATACCGTTGTAGAAGAAACCAAATATCAACTCCTCTTTGCCAGCCAAACCCACCACGAACACAAGTGTTTTGTACACTTCATGGCATCAGCCTCTCTTGCATAAAAGAGCCGGTGCGCTGAAAAATGGGGATGCACAGAGGGTGGACTGGGAATGGAAACATATTTAAACATTATGCATTGGGAATGTGGATGAATTTTGTGCTATAAATTTCTTACACTGTCCACTTCAATAATTCAGGCAACGGAGCAAATCCCATTTTGCTCTTCATTGGCCGAGATATTTGTCACATGGCAATAGAGAGTCTGACAGGTTCATGGAACTGTTCTTGGTACGGGATTCCTCTGGGAAATCCAGGAGGGCGATTTAGGTAGAAATAAAAGTTTCACTCAGAAAATGAGGTCTGTTAGTCACTGCAATAAAAAAGATTCCTTGCATAAAATTGAGGCACCCTGTGGGTTACAATTTAACTTAAAAAGAGTAGCACCTTTAAGATTTTAGTGGCCTGCAGTTCTCTCTTAGTGCTGCAATAATGTCAGGGAGTTAAATTAAAATTAGCTCAAGGAAAGATTTATAGTTGATTTTCTTCTCTAAATGTGAAGATTATTTGTAGAAAATTGTCTGCAAATCATGTAGAAATTTCCCCAGCTACAAAAAAGACCAATGGAATAATCTTGACTGATTGATGTGTATTTTCTCCTTGATGGCTTGTACCATGTAAAGATAGAAAGATCAGAGCATCCAGGAGCCACAAATGTGTTAAAATGTTGGAGACCCAACAGATAAAATAGCTTCAGTTTGGTAGAATAGTGTAGCATTCACAAAACTATGTGTCTGCATCTTCTGTGTGTCCTCTACAAGACCACCAGTCTGCCCAACAACTATTGATCTGTAGGTAAAACCACAGGGTGAACCTTAATAGACCAGAGTGACAGAGATATGTGTGCACACGCACCATTGCCTGACACCAAAATCATTTTCCATTTACCGCAGATAGAAGGGCAGTCCAAGGGAATTCTCCTTTAAAAAACAGACATGGATAGGAATGACACTTTGAATGTGGCATGGAGGCTCAGCTCAGAGCAGCCTCAGGCAGATTTGGGTCAAACGCTTGGTTGTCATGCACAGTGGAAGGGAAAGCCCCGTCACGTCTTAAGATTAAAAAAAGCAGGATGTTATTTAGAAAAAAAAAAAACAGGTAGAAAAAGGTGTTTGTGTGGAGAGAAAGAGAGAACTTGCCAGTCACAGGAGAGGTCATCAGGTGCACTTCCACTTTAAGAGGTCCGTGTGGAACAATGTCTAATCAGGTCACCTTTAGCTCAAAGCTCGGGTCACTGTGAGGAAAAAGGACTTTGCACGCCTCCAATGCAGCATGCCCTTGATTGCAGCTTTCAAAATGTGATCCCACTTCCTGCAAATGACCAACACACTCATTAGGCTCACATGAAAATTCAGTGTTATTTGTCAAACAGTTAATCCTAGTGTAAGTTTTTCTATACCAACTGTTGTTTATATTGACACTTTACCTCTTTATTCTATAGTATGTATTTGCTTTCTGGCTTCACTTATTCAATTTCAGCTTGCCATCTGCGAAACGCAGTGTTTCATTTTTTTTTCCATGAGAATATTAATTCACTTTGTGCCACAGTTGCAGAATGCTGAACGCAGCCCATCAAAATAATAAAAAAAAAAAGCAGTGCTGAGCGTCACCTGCATTCAAAACATCCACATTGTTTCATTATGGCAGGATAAACTGCGCTATGACTTGAAAATGACTCAGAGATACAGGCAGCAGAGGTGTAGTCATTAAGTTTTTCTTTCCTTTTTAAGCATCTATTATTAATCAGCAGAAAGGAGGGATTTTAGGGAATTTAGCCCTTGAAGCACAGCTGTAGGCTCAAGTGAGATAAAGATAATATGCGTGTATTTAATGCTGCAGTAATACTCCTTTAGCATACAGAAGCGATGTCACAATGGTCCATGTTTTACTTGGCAAATCCCTCCTGTGCTTTAAAAAAATCCCTCACAGCAATGGTGCACATAGGTAAGCAGAGCATTCCTCTGCATGTAATCTGCTTTAAATGGAGCATGATTTATCTTTAATGGACAGTATCAGCTGTAATCCATAAGGACAATGCGCATGAATCAATTGCTTAATTGATTCATTAGTTAAAGGGTTTGTTAATTAAATCGCTTCAATGAATCAATCACACTTGCAGCAGTTCTAAACCTGTGGTGCTTTTTCAAGGTAATCTAAGCCGGGTCTGAACAACCCCCTTGTGTCCACCAGCAGTGTGTGTGTGTGTGTCTTCAATATTTGCTCATGGCACTGTTTTCCTCACAGTGCCTATTGATTGCAGGGACAGTAAAAAGTGTGCACTATTGCACCCAGTTTTCCTAAAGTCCTATTGATTGTGTTTTGGCAGTGCTGTGGGACAATAAAAAAAAAAGGCAGCGCTTGGACTCTAATGAAAAGCTGGCTGTGAGGATCCTCTCAGGGTTCCAGCTTTTTACTGGAGAGACACTCTCTCCTGCCTGAAATAGTGATGTCACAAAGGCACCATCCACCCACCATCCCACCCTCATACACTTCATTCCTGCCCTTCCACCCATGAAGTGCCATGTAAAACTCCCAGAGGCCTTGTGAATCCAATGGAAGACATGGATCTGTGAAAAAAAAAACAAAAAACTTGAATCAGCAAGGATGTCTTACAACCACCAGCGCATTAACGTAATACAGATGCTGGTGATAAAACGTGCAGTAAATTGTGGCCCAGATCAGCACAGATTGCTAGATTGTGTTCTTCCTCCATGTACGACGTGGGGAAGCTGCATAAAAAGGGGCTGTTTTTTTTTTCTCTTTAATTAAAGCTTCGTCCAGCAGCCTGGTCACCAGCATCTGATAGAGCTCAGCTGTATAAATTAGTTATGTGGAAGCACACATGGAGGAAGAGGAGAGAAGGAGGAGGGTTTGGCAGAGCAATGAGGAGGAGAAGAAGAAAAAGAAGAAGAGGGAGAGCAGTAGTTTGAGAGGTTAGAGACTAGCAGAGCCATTTGTCTATCGGCTTGTCAGCTGGTGGGAGAAAGATCCTCTCAGATCAGCATTTTCCTCCAAGAAAAGGGCGGATTCCTGTGGGCTCATTCCTGCAACACTGGCAACATGTCCATCATGACCATCCCTCAAAGAGAGGCAGGTCCCTCCCCTTGGATGATCAAGATATACAGGCTCTAAGAGTGCTGATTTAAGGGATCTGACCCTCTGTCCATTTTATTCATAGGCTAACTCTCCAGACTATTGATTGTGTGACTGGTGGGGTGCTTGAGTGTGATACATCCACACATTCTTGAGGAAATGATGGGTGAGAAGTGTGCTTACCCTTTCGCTGTTTCAATTTGTGCTTTCCTGCTGTGTCAAAGGTAGAGATGAGGTCGTCCCGACGTCGGATCAATCACCGTGTCTGTGTTCATCTAGCTGATCAATAGCTTCTTAAGAAGTTTGATCTTCTGTGTTTCATGAGATCACCGTCATTTGAATGGATTTAGAAATGAGTTTTTTTTTTCTTGGCCCCCGGAGGCCGCTGTGACACAACCAGCGGTGTCTGTGATAACTGGCTTGGTCATGCTTTATGGATCCAGTGCGTTCAAACCGTTTTTCCATTTTCCATCTGACAGAAATGTAGGTTTAATCTGACATTAGGTTGGCTATAGTGCATTAGCTTTTTTGTGTCAGAGGGGCAGAATATTACCGATGCTATGCTGCTCCACCGAAACAAATTGCATGTTACTCTTTAGAAAACTAATGGAGGCTTTATCGATTCGAACAAGGCCAGCCACTTGCTTTGTCTCGGCTGTCAGATTGTGTCTAAAGCAATTTCATAAAGATCATTATTTTCTTTCTCGGGGTGTCTTGCAGCTAAACAAGATCCTCCTTCGTTCGCTCCTGCCTTTTGTACTGCTCACAGCGGCAGCTCTTATGGTCCAATTGAAAAGGAATTAGAATAGAATGACACATAATGAAAATCAGTAAAAAACATTGGCACGTCACATCCCCTTAGCCTGTTGCACGTTTGAATAGATTGCTTGTGGGGGTTCCAATTCCTATTCTGGATCTGTGGGAAAATAAAAAAAGAGGTTTATTTCACTGTACAGGACCAGCTTTATCATTATGGGTCATAACAAGCGGCGTCACTCGTTTATCTTCTAATGCCATTAAAGCGTACGGAGGGAAAGGTGCTGACACGGGTGTTAGTCATGCGACAAAGTGAGATAAGTCATCAGGTTTCGCCGCTCCTCCTCTGATCATCATTGACATAATTGATGTAGCTGGCAAGCATTACACTGTCAAATTGTGATCCAACAGGTTGTTTGAATAACATTATTCAAATGATTCCAGCTTGTTTACTCACCGGAACCTTCTTTGTCTTATGAAGTTGTTTTGATTGCAGTTGGAGGCTGCACACGCTGATTCTATATAGCAGAGAAATGTAGGCGCCTATGTGTTATGTGACCAAAAATAAATCAACCTGTTTTCCTGTTCAAAACTTCTATCATTGCAGTTTTGGAGAATATATTGTGTATTTGTTGGAATCTGTGTCTGTGATGACTCATCAGACTATACAAATGGGTTGCACAGGGAACCAGAAAAAGCATGTGCGGGTGTCCACATATTTTTGTCCATATGTTCTATGTCCTCAAATGTAGCGTTTGTTAGCATCTGTTAATACCCTCTTTCTTTACAGTTACACGTTGCCTTATATAGTTTTATGCTTATGTTTACAGCTCTGTCGATACAATAGGGGGAAAGGGGGGGAAAAAAAGAGCAGCCGCCAACGATTCTGCTTCATCATAATCATTACGGTCCATTCCACATGGGGGAGAGGAACTTCATTATTGTACCTGCAGGGACTGTTAAAACCAAACTCATGAATACAGAAAGCTTTCTTCCTTCCGCGCCGTGTTGTTTCTTTACAGCGTCGCCGCTGCTGCAAGGGAATTTTTTAAAGCCACATTCTTCACTTAAAAGTAATGCATATACTATACACACACTGTGCACACAATAGTATAATACAAGGCATGCTGGGTATTCGTCGTTATAAAACAGTCTTGGTTTGCAGGCTGAGCTGGCATAGTAAAGTATGTATAAGGAGGGTCACTGTTTTTCCAAACCTGGTGTTTCATCATCTGAGAAGTTAGATTTTTTTTCTCTTTGGTATGCATTGATGTGTGCTGATGTGTCTCACTCAACCTCCCAATATTCTCTATTTGAGAGGTTATTATCACCAAGAAATTCACATCAGATGTACCCTGGATACGCACAGTGTGAAACACACACACACACACACACACACACACACACACACACATAAAAGGTGGAATAAAATCATATTTTAATAATGATATGTTCAGCAGATGAAATATGCCAGGTTTGCACATTTGCCTTGCTGAACAGACAATAAATTATATTTTGTGCTCTGCCACATAAGCCCAAGGATAATACCGCAACCAATGAGAAAGGGAAATGGGGCTTGTGGGGATGCAGGAAACAGAATGCCCTTGCCTAAATCAAACAGGGCGGGGAAGAGGAAGCATTGACGTGTAGGTCCTGTTGGTGCGATTTACCTCCCGCTCTCTCCTCCGAGCACATCTGTGCGATGAGGTTGGCATGTAAACAAACTGGCTCCCTCTTATTTGGCGCAGATAAATGTCGAGGCCACAGGCATCTCGTGTGCGTTAAGTTTACATGCAGAGGTGTAGTGACAAATACAAATGTGGGAATATGCAGACACACACCTCTTCTGAGTTTGACAGACTGTATGCACTATCTTGTGTTTGCCTTAGTACACTGCAAAGCAAATTCCTGTAGCTCCAAGTCTAATTTATCAAACAGACTGTGAGCGTGTTTCATCATACTTTTAAAACACACACACACACACACACACACACACACACACACACACACACACACACACACACACCGTTCGCCAAAGATAGTGAATAAATGCTGTGTAGATGTGCACACACAGGCACAGAGGGAGCCCTGTATACATATGCATACACTCCTACAAAGGGTCACTTGCCCACACACACATACTCAGTCACACACAGTGCAGCAGCTTCTTAGGGGACTCCAGAGAGGATGAAAGATTTGCTGCAGAGGCCACACACACACACACACACACCAAAGCACTTGCTAAAATAATACACACAATTTGAGGGATCACTGAAGAAAGATACAGACGTGTGTGTGTGTGTGAGCAGAAAAAAAGCATCTGCTTCCTATTCTGCATGTCAGCAGTGTGATAACCTGCCATGCATACACACACATCCGCAAACTGTTAGCGTCATCTGTCATTGGGTTGCCACACATTGACAGATACACAACATCCCAGTTATCAGCTGAACACTTGACATACACATACACATATATGCACACACGTACTAAATGAGCAGCCCGTCTGACACGCAGGCGGACAAAGAGGCAGAGCTGACATCACGGAGGCAGGGCAGGAATAAAACTAGTGACATCTCAGCTCTAATAGTGTCTGATAGGTAAACAGAGCATAGCCACCCACCTGCCTTTTGGCCCAGGTGGAACCACTTGAGCAAATTGCCTCCTTAATTGATGGACTTGAACTGGTTGCTGTGCGCTGGCTTGTGCGTTTTTGTATGTGTGTGTGTGTGTGTGTGTGTGTGTGTGTGACTGCTGGGGTTGCTGCTGGTGCCTGTGGCTTAGGGAGCAGTAAGAGTGGAAAGAGAAATCTGTCAGCCGGTAATGAAATAATTGGCACACACGGTTACACATGCAGGCATCTGCGCGCTCACACACACATACGTGTGTGTGTATATATATATATATACACACAACTGGAATGCATGTAAATACACACTCCTTTTGTGCACACTCTCTCTCTTTCTCTCACTTACTGCTCCATCCATGAGTACAGATAACAGCCTAGTGAAGGAGCCTGATGCACCATTTCCTCTGGTTGTAGCTACAAATGAACTAACCCCGTGGCTGAATATGGTCAGACTGTGACAGCAAATGAGGCAGAAAGGGACAGACAGACAGATGGAGGGAGACGAGGGGAAAAGGAAAAGGACACGATAGATAGACAGACAGACAGACAGATAGATGACGGAGATATGGCGAAAGAGAGAGAAAGTCACAGGTTGTTGCCGATGGGTTGCTTCCTGAAATAAATTCTTTTTGGGGAGGGTTGCCATGGCAACTCAGGTAACGGCAGTCAGGGATTGGTTGTGCTAATAACCTGCACCAGCGCTGAGACAGAGAGAGAGAGAGGAAAAAAAGGAAATCATCCAAATTCTTTATACAGTTTGTATCCCTCTAAAATTCAGACTGTTTGGGATTATTCACATGTGATTAATCCATCCCCTCATGAGCAAGATGAGGACTGAGATTATACCATATTTAATATCCTTATCACTGTCATAAATGTAAGAAAAAGATGGCAGTGGTCATGGGTTATGTTAAAGTTTGATGATAATACGCTTAGTGGTTGTATTATGTTCACTTTTTTTTTAGAATTAAAAAAAAAGTAGTTTGTAACAGAGTTTAAACAGAAACATTTTTCTAAAAATAGGAAGAACTTCGTGTTTCAAATTGTGTGGGTGGGGGCATTGACATGTCTTGTTTGTAACACAAAATTACACTTTTTTTAGGTAAAACATAACATACTTTTTTTTGTGTATTGCCAACATGGCCATACCGTTTTGTATGGGAAACTATGACAATATATGAAATAAAACAAAGATATTTCAAACACTACACCATTATCAGACACATTTTTATAATTTAAGATTTAAACCTGGCTGTTTATTTTTGATTCGCTGATCATAGATTGAGCCCTTTTCCTCTGCTATTATATGCTGTGTTTAGACAGCAAAATAGTCACTTTAATGAATCCTCATTCAAGCCACTGTCACACTTTACAGTGTGCCGGAATGCAGTGTAGAGCCGGGCACACTTACTCCTCAAAATAGACTCGTAATGCTGGTACATGTGCCTTGTAGTGCAGCCCTGTGGAACTGAGAGGAGACAGAGGAGAGGACAGAGTGAGAGTAAAGTGTGTGTGTGTAGATGCAGATGTGGGAAAGATGTACTAGAGGGATGTGTAATGTATTCGCAGGTGTTCTCCTGTGTGTGTGTGTGTGTGTGTGTGTGTGTGTGTTTGTGCATACATGCAAACAATGTGTGTATTTGAACTGTCTGTGCTTAGGAGCCTGCCACACAGCCCAGTCAATAATTAGCACAGACAGCAGGGGGAGGACAATGAGAGGGAAAACAAATATAAATATAAAAAAAATAATAAGAGCAGCAAGTGTAGCTGAATTCCCCACCCATCCACCCGCTGGTTACCGTGGTAATCCAGATAAGGATGTTTCCTCTCTTATTCTGCTAACAGGGCTCTGCATTGGCTCTGACAGAGCTTGAATACCAATTACGCTGCCCTGGCACCTCCTCTGCTTGAGATAGAGAGAAATAGGGGTTGTGGGAGCAAGAAAGAGCGACAGTGGCAGGGGAAGAACGGGGGGGGGGGGGGGGGTGGGGGGGGGCATAGTTAAATCCAAGACAAGGGGGCACCGGGTAAAAACAGCATGACCAATAAAAAATCCAACAAATA
>JAVQJX010133258.1:0-25566 GCA_036025115.1 Ambassis agassizii
GTGTGTGTGTGTGTGTGTGTGTGTGTGTGTGTGTGTGTGTGTGTGTGTGTGTGTGTGTGTGTGTGTTTGATTAGATGAACTGAATCTGACAGGCAAAGAAATGCAGTTCAAACTACGGAGACTTCAGAGCATCAGCAGTAATGGGACCTGAACTGTGTGTGCAGTTAGAAGAGGCAGGACTGTGTGTCCTAATGTTCACTGAAGCTGAAACTGTTGGCTGCTTGCTATTCCTCAGTAAATAAATAACCAAAAGAGGACCAATCAAGGGAGTTTAAGGAGGTGTCTCCTGTTAAGCAATGTTTAGTATCACCTGTTTTCCCTCTGGGATCAGAGAACTGGGATCAGTATCATTAAACCTCCTCCTCCTCTTCCTCCGTCTCAGTTTAAGGTCACCCATCACCCCCACCCCTCCATGTCCTCCTTTTACTACTCATCTCTCCTCATTTATCGCCTGAAGTCTTTGGCCAATCCACTGCATGCCTCCTCTCTACTTTTCTCCTCCTAGTCCCTGATCTGACCACATCTCTCCATGATGTCTGAGAAGAGGTGCTCCCAGGAAGATGACTGCTCTTCACTTCTCTCCCGGCTTGGCTCGGACTCTCCCCGACCACGGATGAAGTTTGGAGGGATGTTCTGCAATGTCGAGGGTGCCTTTGAGAACAAAACCCTGAACTTCGAGTCATTCAGTCCACAGATGCAGCGACACAGAGTCACTCGAACCCACAATCAAGATGGAGGAGACGCAGCAAGAGGACAGACAGTGGTGTTTCCGTCTGGACACGCCCGCGAGGCCTATGGGAAGAGAGAGGTTAACATAACCAAATAATTTTAACAGTGCAATGAATGTGAAATATATGTATGTCCCTATAATCCCTCGAAGTTTTAGATATTGATACAGCTCTGTAACTACTACTACTCAGTTAAAAAGACTTATTTGATTAATCTGATTTTTTGTTTCCTTATTCTGAAGTTGTTAACTCCTTCTTTTAAGTTCTTAATTAACGTTTTTCGTGCATTGATGTTTGTAAAGCAATATCTCATACGTTTACCTCAGTATTTAAAAAGAAATGCATTTCTTTATTATAAATAAATAGCGCTTCTGTTCCGGGCTTTTATTTTGAAGCCCCGTCGCGGAAGCTGTGAATGTGCCTGTTGGAGTGACGTCAGAGGTAAAGGGATCGCAACAATAGCTGGCCCCGTGTGCGCGAGAGGATCGATTTGCTGATTAGGGATCAATAACGATGGCGTTTCAGGGCAAAAAGAACAGCACGAGACCTGCGGTAGGTCCAAACCGAGCCGAGCCGAGCTCTGGCCAGCGTGATGAGGCGAGATGCTGCAGCCCCGCCTGTTTGCAGCAGCCGGGCCGGTCCTGCTTCGTTTCATGTTTGATGTGTGAAAGAATAAATCGCAGCGTTCAGGAGCAGTGGGACGTTTCAGTTCTGCACAGAGAAAAGAGAACCTGGACCAGAATCATGTTGTTCGTCTGTTCTCATAATTGGGCTGTTTCATTCTTATGCTGATTATTAAAAGGGAGGGCGTTTTTTATTTGAATATTGAAGCTGACCTGTTTACCTGTGTGGCATCATTGTGGAGGGCGTGGCTTAACCAGTGATGGCGAAACCTATGCCCTAAACTTGTTTAGACATAATCAATCAATGATCAATTATTTGTAAAAGCCCAATATAATTATATGTTGTGTGTCTGCCAGTGACTAGTGTCTGATCTACCCAGCATCCTCTTTGTCTTTCCAGGGTGACCGTCTGATCATCAAAGGAGGAAAGGTGGTCAACGATGACCAGTCCTTCTACGCTGACGTCTACGTGGAGGACGGCATTATCAAGTAAATATTTTCATATTTTCATGTTTTCCCTCCATGTTTGGGTCTCATTGACATCATCAAACTGCCTGATCAGACAGATTGGTGAGAACCTGATTGTTCCATCTGGTGTGAAGACGGTGGACGCGTACGGGCAGCTGGTCATCCCTGGAGGGATTGATGCCAACACCAACCTGCATGCTTTGCAAAAAGGCCTGCACCCGGCTGACGACTTCTACCAGGGAACCAGAGCCGCGCTGTGCGGAGGAACCACCACCATCAGTCAGTAGTTACAATAATGTACCAACACAAGCTGCATTCAGAGCACGTTAATGTTAATGATCATGTGTTCGTAGTGGACCATGTGCTGGTGGAGCCAGGGACTAGCTTACTCTCTGCATTTGATCAGTGGAAGGAGACTGCAGAGCAGAGGGCGTGCTGTGACTTCTCCTTCCACCTGGACATCACTCGCTGGCACGAAGGGTTATACGAGGAGCTGGAGACACTCATCAAAGACAAAGGTCAAGTCATCAATCAATAATCATTAAGACAGAAGTCAGGTTTAGTTGGTATGCAACAATGAGTACAGACACTTTATAAGAGCTGTGTCTGTGTTTCAGGTGTGAACTCCTTCCTCTTCTTCATGGCCTACAAAGATAAATATCAGAGCTCAGACTCTCAGGTGCTCGTTTATTAGCAACTTACCTGTTATTTGTTGTCTGCCTCTTCTTTTAACTCATCCTTGTGGTTTCAGCTGTACGAGGCTTTTGGGGTCCTTCGGGATCTGGGAGCCATTGCACAGGTCCATGCTGAAAACGGTGACATAATTGATGAGGTACAGCCTGACCAAAGAGAAACGGGCTCAGACTGTAAAGGTGAAGCTGCATCAACAAGTTTATTTTTTTAAATGGTTTTGTTTCAGGAGCAGAAGAAACTTCTTTTTCTTGGCATCAATGGGCCTGAAGGACACGTCTTATCTCACCCTGAAGAGGTGTGCACACCTGACATGCACCTACATGAGACGAAACTTGATGATACCTGATGTGTTTGTTGTAATGTCTTAGGTGGAGACAGAGGCGGTGTATCGGGCTATTACAATTGCCAAACAAGCCAACTGCCCGCTGTACGTAACAAAGGTGATGAGCAAATCAGCTGCTGACGTCATTGCCAAAGCCCGGAAGAAAGGTGACTTCAGAATTCTCCACGATATCATCGACACCTAAACAGTGCACTTTCTTCACTATCAGGCTTTCCCCTTTTCCCTCAGGAATAGTGGTGTATGGGGAACCAATCACAGCTAGTCTGGCCACTGATGGCACTCACTATTGGTCCAAAGATTGGGCCACAGCAGCAGCATTTGTTATGAGCCCGCCCCTTAACCCTGACCCTGCAACTCCACAGTACCTGAACTCTCTTTTAGCATGGTCAGTATCAATCTCTCTGTTAGCATGCTTAGCATGACTCTAGGTGAACCATGCAGGTGTAGCAGGACCAGGTGACAGATGATTCTCGTGTGTTTTCCAGTGGAGACCTCCAGGTGACTTCCAGTGCTCAGGCTAGCTTCTCCACAGCCCAGAAAGCTGTTGGAAAAGACGACTTCACTTTGATCCCAGAAGGAACCAATGGCATCGAGGAGAGGATGTCTGTGGTTTGGGACAGAGCAGTGGTAAGATAGCTAACCTTAATAACCCCAATCTGGCCTCCTGTAATTGAGCACATGGGAGGCATCATCCTGACTCTGCCTCTGCAGTCTACAGGGAAGATGGATGAGAATGAGTTTGTTGCAGTAACAAGCACCAACGCTGCAAAACTCTTCAACATTTACCCGCGAAAAGGTAAAGTATGAGAGTGTGAAGATCAGTGATAGATATGAGATCATAATGTGTCCTCTGCGCATTCAGGGCGGATCGCTGTAGGATCCGACGCTGACATCGTCATCTGGAATCCAAAGGAGACACAAACTGTGTCTGCAAAGACTCACAACCTGGTATCAGCATGCCTGCTGGATCAATAAATACCATTCATGATGTCTCTATCTTCATCTGAACTGATCATCACAAACTGGCTTCTATGTACAGACAGTGGAGGTGAATATCCTTGAGGGTTTGGAGCTCCGAGGCGTACCATCCATGGTGATCAGCGGCGGTCGAGTTGTTCTAGAGGACGGAAAGCTCGATGTGACTGAGGGGTCGGGACGCTTCGTCCCCAGAAAGGCGTTCCCAGATGCCATCTACAGAAGAATCAAAGCCCGAAGCAAGGTGACAACACCACACTCACAAAGGAGGAAAACATCACATGGTTTAAAAACAATGAGCAAAAATATTCCATGCCTGTGAATTCATAAGTGTCCATGTCCTTTTAGATGGCTGAAGCCCGTGGTGTCCCCAGGGGCAGCTATGATGGTCCAGTCCATGATGTTATCAGCATGACTAAATCAGTCCCGCCCACTCCAACAACCAGGGGGCCCCCTTGTCCAAAAATGCAGCCTGGGCCCCGAAACCTCCACCAATCAGGATTCACCCTGGCAGGTAGACATCACGTCTGCAGTGGTCTGATCAATAATCTGATCAGCTAAAAGTGATGGATCTGTGCAGCTGTTTTAAATTGCTTTTCTTCTACCAGGCGCTCAGATTGATGACCACATACCTCGTCGCTCTGCACAGAGGATTGTGGCACCGCCTGGAGGGCGGTCCAACATCACATCTTTGTCCTAAGTTTGCCCAAAAAACTACTGAAGTGTTTCTGCCCTACTTTGTAACTAGTACTACTAGTACTAAAGCCGACCACACTAGTACTCCAATACCAATACCAATACTCTATCCTAACATGACCTTATTAGTCTCACTGTAGTACTAGAACTATCACTTAGTTCTCCTCTTGAATTACTGCATTCACATGACATCCCTACTACAAACACATCACACATTCAGCAGCCCAGATACTCAAACCTAAAACTTGTTCTCAAGCCTACTAGTACTACTCAAATCTACAACTAGTTAAACCCTGCATGTACCAAAACGTATTCAGCTTGTACAACGGTTCTGAAAATGACTCCCTACAGCAGTACAGAAACACTGAAATGATAAGACACCCGTACAACATTGGCCCTACACGAGTTACCAAACACTGGTTTGAAATCCTCTGCTAACATTATGCTACCTATACATGTGCTCCTTTCAACATTTGGTATTTGTACTTCTACTAGTAACTCAGCCGTCCATTTGTTGCTGAATACTACAGTGTTAATACTTCTGCTAGTACTAAAGTTCTGCAACAATAGTATTTTAACAAATACTTTTTCTGTTAGTACTCCAACTATTACTAAAGCAGCTGCAGCAGTGGTTCTTTAGCTACTACAGAACGTCACCTTCTCATCCTTTCTGACACTCCATTGTAGTCAGCTGTGTTAAATGTTGTAGTAGCTGTAGTACATGCTGTACTTGTGTCTTCAGGTGTGTGTGTCTGTGTGTGGTTTGACTGGCTGTTTCCAGGCATCTCATTGAAATTCTTCCTCTTATATTGTAAATTAAATCCACAGTACTCCATCTTTACTCTTCACAGTCTGAATCAGCATCACTGAGAGCATCATTCACCACCTGTGCTGTGTGTTCATCAACTCAGGTGCTGATTGTTTTAATCAATAGTACAATTATTGATCAGCTCTTGCCTCGTCACAGTATCAGACTGACTGTGGATGGTGCTATTAATCCAGTGCTAGCCTTCAAGTAGCAATTCTTAAAAAGCCACGGTGTGTTCCTGTCATTATCGATCGGCGTGGGGCCCTTAACCCGTTCAGAATCTGCTCTTTCAGGTGACCCTAACTGTTCCGTCAGCCAAAATCCACACAAGGAACAGATTCCTGTGAAACTGCATCATGGATGTCGGTCATTTCAAATAAAATCAAAGCATGAGGTCCTGTGGGGGGAGGGGCCAACGCAGGTCCGCTGGCACAGCACATCATGACCCGGTCCTGCTGTAAGTTTTTTATTTGTAAAAACATGGTTCATGCTCATTTTGTATTTTTTACGGTTTTCGTATCCTGTCAGCATCAGTGTCTGATCATATGTGTTCAGCTGTTGCTATAATAACATGTTGTTATATGAAGATTTAGTACAGACATGTCTTTAAAGGAACATTCAACATTTAGTGAACAAAGTCAAACAGCAAGCTCAGCGAAGCATGATGGAAGTTTGGTGGCTGTAGCAGTTAGTTGTGTCCTCACAGATGAACCATGGGAATGAAGGTTACCATGGCAGCAGTTCATCTGTTGTTGTTGTTCCTGTGGTGAATGTAAACTACTTCCAGTTGTGATGAGAGCTGCATGAATAAACAGTGAAGCCTGACAGTGATGTCTTTTTCTGCCTCTCCAGACACCTGAAGGAAAATAATTATATTTATCTAATAAAAGCATTTCAGAAGAAAAGATTTGCTCTGAATGCTGAAATCTGAAATAATGTTGCATAAGATAAAACATCAAAAGAGTTTCGTATGTGAAACTGAAAAAGAAACCCGATTTACTACTAATAACAATAACTCCTCGCACATTCAGGCGCACGTAATTAGATGAGGTCACGTGGCCGCAGACGGCGTCAGTTTGAACCTGCGCGAGTTTAAACGGTGACATTTCCGCTCGGTCTACAGGCACGCGGCCGTCGCTGAGCGAGGCGGCAGCGGGCTGCACGCGCACAGGTGAGACAGGTGAGTCCAGGTTTTTCGGCGTTCCGCTCCCGTCAGCGTCAGGCTTTGTGCTGGAGCTGGAGGCTTCGTGATGGGGGAGACTCGGCTCAGTGTGGAGGAGCTGCTGGCTGTGTGTCTGCAGAGGATCGGCCTGGAGGAGAACAACGTGAGCGCGGAGCAAGGTGACGCTGAAAGACACTGATGTGAACACTTCCACGTTTAAACTGCTTCCTGAGTGCGATCTGCTGCCTGCTCTCAGAATTTGTGGAGGTGGTGAAGAACTTTGAGACGGTGAGAAAAAGGTGGCTGCATGCTGAGCTGGAGCTGAAGAAGTACAAGGAGCTGCTGGTGAAGTCTGACGTGGCTAAAGCTGCTCTGGAGGTCAAACTGAAGCACGCCCGGAACCAGCTGGATGTGGAGATGAAGAAACGGCACAAAGTGGAAGGAGACTACCAGTACCTGGTAAGCCCACAGAGAACGCACAGTTCAAAGTCTGCCAAGTCTCAGGTGGTGTTCAGAGGAGTGTCTTCTTCTTCCACAGCAGCGGCAGATGCAGCTCATATGTGACATCTTGGTCCATGACAGTAAAACCAGCGAATGCCTGAATGATGAGCAGAAATCTCTCTTAGCCACATTTGAACATAAAGGAGCCAATGTGACTCTGCACAGGAGCAGCAGGCGGTGAGCCAGCAGCCAATCATATTGCAGCGCTGATGAAAACGTTACAGTGACCCGGCTCTTTTTTTTTTTGTCAGGTTATCTGTGATCGATGAGTCGTCCTTCCTGTCTCACTCCGACATCAGCTACGATCGGACTGACGATGACGTGGTACGTTGTAACGCGTACAGCGTCGGTTCAGCTCACTAAGAGAGAGGGACATGTGGCATCTGAAAGAAGCTGACTGTCTGCGTTGAATTGTTTCAGGATTTGGACACAACTGTGATCAAACCACTGAGGTCTCGGCCCCGAGAGAAGAGGGTGAGCTGACCGGTTCACTGTTGTTGCCTTGTTGCTATGTGGGTTTCTTGATGCTCTGTGGGTTTTCTAGCGCTCATCCATGGGCATGGCGGGCCTCTCCGTGGCTGGGAAGCGAGGTCGAGCGGGGAATGTGTCTGCAGAACTGCTGGACAGAATCACAGTGGAGAAGGTGTGTGCGCAATGTGTTCACATCTGAATGTCTGAAGAATTGTGTCATTTGGTTTTTCTAGAAGGTCTAACCTGTTGTTAAAATGTGGAGCAGTCACCTGTTTTAACACTGAACAGAAGAAAGCTAATGTGTGTGTCTCAGGAGGTGGAGACCATAGTGAAGGCGTCTGTGATGACCCCTGAGACTGGAGGTCAGATCCACATGGTGGTGGGGATTCGGGAGACCCCCGAGAACCCGGCACTGACCATCACCCAGGAGTGTGCTGTGTCTGTGGGAGAAAAAGGTGAGATGAACTCGGATCATGCCTCTGCTGTTCTCTCATACGGACACACACAGATTGAACACCAACCAGTCAAACTGTTGAGAGCCGAGCAGCTTGCAGCAGATCCAAGCTTCCGTCAGATCTAATACACTCATTGGATGTATTTTCGGAGTTTTGGTACCTTCAGTGAAGTGTCTGATCCTCTGTTCCTCAGACCAAACCTCAGTGTGGTTCCCCTGTGATGACACCACGATGGAGGCTCCAGTGGAGCACACAGCTGTTTCCAGCAGCAGACCTCAGAAAACCATCAAACACATTTTTCTGTCTAAAACGGTACAACCTCCCTCAGACCTTATTCAGACGTGCACTTGTTGTCTCAGTAACATGCCGTCTTTCTACAGGTGATCTGGCCAGAGACCTGTTTAGTGTGTGGGAAGAGGATTCGCCTTGGGAAGCTGGTGGCGAAATGCAGAAGCTGTCGTATGGCGGCACATCCTGAGTGCAAACAGAAAGTCACAGATGGCTGCTCAGCGTCCTGCACAACAGAAAGTATAACTAAGGTGGTTAATTGGTTGCTACCACTGACAGAGGAGGCCTCATCCAGACGAGCTCACTTCCTGATCTTTATTAGTACATACTGTAATCCAGCAGCTTGGTTACATGTCCATCACACCCAGCTCCAGATCAGTGGTCTGAATGAGGCTTCTGTCTGACTGCATGTGAAACCAGTGAGGTGTAAACAAATCTTCATGTTTGTCTGATGTCTGCTTCAGGACTTGGAGAGTTTTGCTCCTCAGACTCATCCCAGGGTTCCTCAGCTGGTTGTGGACTGTGTGGCAGAGATCGAGAGGCGGGGCTTGCAGGAGGTGAGCTCATGGAGACCACCGATTGTCACTTATCATTGTTTCTGTACTGAGATCCAGTAGAGGAAGTGGTTTGGTCTAGTTTCTGTCACCTGTAGGTAGGAACATGTCCTCCATCAAAGGATTAGCAGCCCACTGAATTCATAGTTTTCATGTGACGTCACGTTGTCAGGGAATGCCCACTTGGAGGGCAAAACAACACTACTGGTTGCTAACCATTCCTCACCTCCCGCTGCCCGCGAGCTGTCAAAGTGAGGGGTTCGTTTAGTTTTACAGAAAATGCCGGATAGTTGTCCCGTCAGATGCACAAATTGACAAGAAGACGAGACAACCTGAGAAAGAAAACGCAGGATTTCTGCCATTAAACAAGCCTCTCTCTGGCGTCCAAATACATGTGTATGTGACAGTAAAAGAAAAAAAGGCACTATACAAATATAATAAATACACAACTGTTATTTGACAGAAGAGTCTTTACATTGTGTCATTTTACTGAGGAGGCTAAAGATGGCTAGCGGGCTAAAGAACTGCGATGCTATAAAGGAGCCAATAAAAGCCAAAGTGATGACTTGTTAGTCCCCTAATGAAATGAAGAGCTCTCTGAAGGGCTGGAGAGGATCGATAAAAGCCATCTCTCTCACGCGCGCTCTCTATGCAGGTAGCCCCTTACCTGTGCTCAAATCAAGAGAATGCAAAGACGAGCTGGGTTGATAAGCATTTTTTTGCGCCCGTTTGCTGCATTACAGTTATGTGCAGGTTCTTTGTTTTTTGTCTGCTGACAGCTGATTCAAATATTCAAGGGTTGAAACCAAAGAAAAAAAGGCCGGCGTTTGCAGTGTGATCCACTGTGTCAGTGCATTGTTTGCCCTCCAGGATGCTGCGCATGTGACTGAGAACTATGAATAGGATAGCTCATTGTAGCCAGGAGCACTTTGCATGCTGTGAGGTCTGTAAAGTAGCAGAAAACTTGTGAGCTGCGTGCTTCCTCAGAAAATCTGACCAGTGATTTGTCCTGGCTGTCTGCAGAGGGGACTGTACAGAGTTCCTGGAGGAGAACGTTTGGTGAAGGAGCTCAGAGATCGCTTTCTGCAGGGGAAATCTGCCTTGATGCTCAGTAAAGTCCAGGACATCCATGTGGTCTGTGGACTCCTGAAGGACTTCCTGAGAAAACTGAAGGAGCCTCTCATCACCTTCAGGCTGCACAAGACCTTCATGGAAGCTTCGGGTATGAAGACGGTCGTATGATCTGGGACAGCAGTGATATTTTGATAAGATCAGCTGTGTTTGCTGTGTGTGTTTCAGAGCTTGCTGATGAAGACAACAGTTCAGCTGTCATGTATCAGGCTTTAGCAGAGCTGCCGAAGTCCAACAGAGACACGCTGGCTTTTCTCATGCTGCATTTACACAAGTACAGTCTTTCAGCCACAGTCAGCTTAGCAGCACTGATCAGCTTTACCTTCATGTAGCAACCCAAACCTAGCAGTGTGATCTGGCTCCTGCATGTATTGTGGGTATATATTATGTACAGGGTTTATTCTCAGCCTTTCTCTGATTTTTGAGGGTGATGCGGAGTCCCCAGTGCCAGATGGACCAGAATAATTTGTCTCGGGTGTTTGGCCCCACTCTAGTGGGCCATGGGAGGTCAGAGCTGTCTCCTACAACCATCATGAGGGACACCAACACTCAGCCGAAGGTAAGCTGCTTCCTGACTGCCGTAGCACAGATGGTTTTTGTTTTGTTTGTCCCAGTAGATAAGTTGTAATGCTCTTGGCTCAGGTGATCGCCCGCCTGTTGTCTCTCCCTGAGGACTACTGGAGATGTGTCCTGGCCATGCAGACAGATTCAATGCCGCCTACATCCACGAGCAGTAAGATTAGCCAGGAGGCTGGATATGGTGTGTACCAGAACCAGTGCTTCAGTTTGTGTCTCTAGTATGTGATGGTGGTTCCTAATGGAACTGTGCCCCCCCTTCCCCGTTCATTTCAAAAGGAACTTCTTCGTCAGGTCGGTTATTTAAACCACTGACATCTCCGGAATTAAACAGCTACTATAAAACTACTGGTGGAGGATTTCAGAGAGGCCGGACCAGGAACACCGGGAATGCTTTCAGCAGCACGTAAGACCACAACAGGAACACTCGAACTGAAATTCAACATATTTATTATGGTACACAAATCATCACAAACAAAACAGGAAGAGCACATTTTACCACGAGAAACAAAACCACACTATGTAATGACTGATTTCTGATTCATTGTTTTTGATCATCAGAAGTCAACCAGGGAGGAGGTTCTTCACGTCCCCCAGCTGATGGACTGGAAGGACCTGTGAATGTGTTATACACTGGAGAAGATGGAACCCTGAAGAGAAGCTGTGACTGCAGCACTCCTCTTAATCTGTCTGATGTGTTTTGTTGAAGGCGGGTTAAGATGTGAAAATGAACAAACTTCAGATTCAAAGAGTAACAAAGCTGAAATAAAAGAATGGAAACAGGCAGTTTGTCCTGATCTTATATTTTAATGTGAAGTTTCCAGCAGAGCCATGTTCTGTCAGTGGCATTACTTCCTGTTGCTCTGCTCAGTGAGGAGAACCTTTGTGTCATTCTGCCATTCCTTCACACTGTCCAGAGGACAGCATCCGTTCTGAGGAAGGAGACACGATCGACAGGTCATCAGTCACGCATGCTCTGCACAGAGTACATGTGAGTTACCTGGTTTCTCATGTGTGTGTTGGCTCCGTGCAGTAACAGCAGCTGGATGATTTTGAATCTGTTGAGGTGTACCGCGTCATGTAACGGAGTGTCACCCTCCTGAAACATCACACTGCTGTTAACGGAGCTGAATGTGTACGAGGAGCTCCCCTGAACACTCACCTTGTCCTGCACGTTGATCTCTGCTCCACAGTGAATCAGGTGTTCAGCACAGTCCAGGTGTCCGGTCCTCACAGAGACGTGCAGAGCGGTGCTATCCAGCTGACAAAACATCAACAGATGAACCACAGAGATGCCGACACAGAACGGAGTCAGTGGTGCTGTGTGTGTTGTCAGGCGTGTCACCTTGTCTGTTGCGCTGATGTCGGCTCCGTGGTCCAGCAGCAGTTTGAGAACAGACAAATGTCCTCCTCGACAGGCTGAGTGGAGACATGTGGACCAGAGCTGGATGGGACAGGAGAGCCAGGGAAACTTTGTTTGAATAAGTTTATCTGACATAATCTGACAATTCACATCAAAACCAAAAAAGGAATTGGCTGAAGTACATGGCTTATTTTGTCTCTTGATTTAGTCTGAAGGTCCGATTCCATCTCTGAAGGACTTATCGATGGTAAAGTGTACCTTGTCTCTGCTATGGACATCGGCTCCAGCCTCCAGCAGTTTAGCGATGACCTCTGTGTGGCCCTGAGAACTGGCTCGGTGCAGACCTGTGCGATCAAACTGCGAAAACACATTTACACTTCTGTCAAGTCTCGAGTCACCTTAAAGGGACGTTTAGCTGGCATTCACTAATGTACAGGTTGTCTCGCTGTGTTCCTGTGCTTTCACTTCAGGACTCACCGTGTCACGGGCATTGACCTCTCCACCTAGTGACAGGTACCTGTCAATCAGCAGCAGCTGGTTCTGATCACAGGCCTGAAAAAAGTCCTCCTCGTCCACATAGTATGGCTGAGAGACAGAGACACACTGATTATGTGACCGCTGCACAGCACTGCAGCTCCTCTGTTACTGGATGAACCACCTGAGCAGGTGTGTGAGGCTCTCACCACTCTCTCAACAGACGGGGGTGCAGCAGCAGCAGCGGGCTTTCGAACAGCAGCTTTCTGCTCTCTCTTGGTTTTTCTCAGCAGCAAAAGGTTCTGAAGGTCAGCAGGAGTCTCCAGCAGGAGACGACCTGATTTGTCCAACTGTACCAGGACAGAGCAAGAGAAGAGGGTCAAAACCTGGACGTGTATTAGCACCTGAACCTCATCAGTACCGTACTGTAAAGACGGGTCAGTTGTTGTTCTAACCTTGAGGCTGATTGGGTATTGAGGGTCTGTACTATTGTCCTGAGTGTCCTGTTTCTCCTGAGAGACAGACGACTCGTAACCTTGAGCCTGAACCTGCTAAAAGTACAGACAGACAGAAAGTCAACCTTTAATGTAAAGTTTTATTCATACAGCAACTTTTACAGTCCAAACTGTGTGTAGGGTCTTTACAGAAACTCTGAGCCTGAGCTCCTGTCTCCTCTATAAAACTTTATTAGCAGCCCAAAGAGGACTCGCAGCCTCAGTTTACCGAGCTCTGTGTGGACATGACCTTCTCTGGTGTCGTTTTATTGGCCAAGTCCTCCCAGCAGAGAGGGGTCAGAGATCAAGCGGGGACATGTGATTGCTGACAAGCAACAAACACCCACCTGATGTCTGTAACTCCTTCACATGTGGATGTTTTGGGCATCATGTACAGAAATATAACCAAAAAGTCAGCACGCATGTTGGCTTATCTGCATCTTTCTATAGCGGATGGTGGCTGCATTTGATTTAATTTAAACAAAGTGATGACTTTTATCATTTAGATGTCAGACTGCCACCATAAGCACAGTTCTTCTTCTGTCACTTTATCACATGTCTGAAGCTAAACAAAGAAATGCTAAAACCAGGTTTTATTCAGAATGACTGAACATAAAAAAGATGTTTTATTTCTTACCACCATCATTGCTGTCGCCTCTTCACTCTTCCAGCTGATTGGCTCAGATCTGACATCACACAAAAAAGTTTCAATTGAAAACATGTAGAATAGAATAAAATAGAAACGAAACATACTCTATTGATCCCTGAAGGGAAATTACAGGCACCCCAGGCAGCCATGAGCAGGTGTTGGTGGTGGGGAGTTTGGTGCCTTGCTCAAGGGCATCTCAGCAGTAACTCTCCAGAGGTGAGTTGGAACCTCTCCAGCTACCAGCCCACCTCCATGTGTCCAGGGCTGGACTTGAACCGGTGACCCTCTGCTTCAAAGTCCAATGCCCAATGGACTGAGCTACTGCTGCTCCCTCACAGTAAGTCGTAATACTTATCACAAACTAAAGTGGAAATAAATATGCCGTCACTGCTGCATTATTTTCACGTTGATGCTGTGTTACAGCTCACAGAGTTCTTATTTTTACTGCAGTACATGTTCATCTATGATTAGACATGAACATGGCATAAACAATAAGAGCAGACCGTGTGATGCTCTCAGGTCTGGCTCCCAATAAAGGTTCTCAGTCATGCAGGTCATTGTCATTAAAAGGTTGACACGAGGCAGCTGAGTTTTCTCAGGTCTGGTTAAATGGATATGTCTGTTTAGCAGCTTACCCCCGGAGCTCCATGACAGCGCTCTCTGCAGCAGCAAAAGAAGTGCTCGAAAGACATGAACTGTCCGTTTTCCTCTGGTGTGATGAGACACTCCTTCATCCTCCTAATATAGACACACAGACACCTTTGACCTCACAGGTTTGACTTGCAGGAGACAGCTCCTGACCCTGTCTGACCTTCAGAAACTAGAGGAGGAGGAATTCTCCTCTTTTATTGGTGGTGATAAACAGGGTACTATTAGCAGCAGTGACAACAATATTAATGTATTACCACAGACTGATTCTTGTTTTCATATTTCCATATTGTATAAACAGCAGAATCAAGTTAAATCATAGGCAGAAGCTTCAATAAAACAAATTATTTATTTCAGTATACATCTGTAAACTCTGCTGTTGCTTAAATTGTTAATGGCATTCTGAAAAATGGGATCCGTTAGCAGAAGATTTTGTTAATCATCCCTCAACATTAAAACGTTGTTGCTCAGAGTTCTGTATGAGCTGCAGCCAGCAGAGGGGGCTGCAGTCACACTGGACTCAGATCTGCTTCTTGTCTGTGTGGTTTATGTTTATGCAACAGGACGCTGGTCCAGCATTATGTAATGTCCGATCAAATCCGACAGGACACATCACATTCAGAACAACCATCCAGCAGGCAGGCTGCAGTGAAGAACATCACGCTGTCACAGTACACAGGCTGTAATCTAGTCGTCATTCAGGAAGAGATGGAGGGAAAGAAGGAGGCCTGCTAAACTGCCAGCTGTCATCTCTACTGTGTCAACATGTAGTTCAGGGGATTCAGGCTGCTTGTTGTATAATAATCTGAATGGAAGCGCTGCAGATTCACACTAACCAGCTGTTTACTGAATTTAATCTGGTTTGCAGATTGGCAGCTCGCTCACATCCCCCTCTCGTTGTTGTGTTGTGTTTTAGATGGTATCTTGTTTCCTTTGCACGTCACATGTAGGAACCAGTCATTTTGAGGGGCTCTGAACACACCACATGTACAATATGCTGATTTTGCAGTTTCCATATTGATTTGTCGCACTGTTGCTCGGACACAAGCTCAGTTTGGAATCTGCTGAATGATCTTTGTAAACAAATGAGAACAGCTGCAGTGCACCGCCTTCATGACAAAATGATGCTTGATGTAACGTTTTCTAAAATGTTTTCCAGGCGACTGGATGTTTTTCTGTCCTTCGCCTCAGTGTTGGTTCAGTCAGCTGACTGGCGATCTGAGAGCGCAGCCACAAAAAGAAGAATGTTAATCATGTCCGAGCAGCCTGTCAGCTCCCATCTCATCACTCTGCTGCTGTTAGGAGGCCTCCAGTTACAACCGTTAAACTTTGTTTTTTACAAGAATTTTAAATAAAGTAGATGCCTGCCTATTTGCTCTTTTGAATGAGAAACAGAGACGTCCACCTGACAAACAAAGAGTTTTATTCTGAAAGGACAAACAAAGGGATTCAATATTACATTGCACTTTATGTTACAGCCTTACTGCATTGCCATTGCTATAGCTAGCAGCTAGATAGCTTACTAGTTAGCCAGGTTAAATGCCATTAATAACATTTGTGAAATTAGCATGGGCTAGCAGTTACCAACATGCTGCATTCAGGTTCCATCAGAAAAATAATACAGCAAAAAAATGTTTTTAAAAAAGGTAACCTGAACACAGCATCAGGAGCCAAATGAACATCTCAACTACTGAGAAATCATATTCATGTGTTTATGCTGCTAACACACAGCAGTGCTATTTGTAAGGGTGTGGATACCAACGGTGCCAACAGTAAAAAAATAGGTTCGGCTTTATGTGTCTGCCAACAGCAGTTACCATGACAACAAGACAAAGACAAAAAAACAGGTGATCCATCTGCAGCCTCAACAGCATCAGAGACAGGTGAGAACTTCACAGTGTTTCAACCTGGCAAGAATAAAAACACAAACAAAGTGTACGGTGAGCATCCGTGACCTTTGACCCCTCAGTGTACAGTCCTCTTAATGAGGCCTTCACATGACACAGAAAAAAGACAACTGTGGACAGAACAGCATGTGAGTTGTAGACCAAGATCAAGTCCCACAGGAAGTGTCTGAGTCACAGTGCTGCGCTCTGACAGGGATCCAGGCCAGGACAAATCTAGGCTGGGAAGAGTCCACATGGAGACCAGGACAAGTCCGAGCCGATGCTCCCAAAGAAAAAGTAAGAAGGCAGTCCTTTTGTGCATAGTTATCGAGGTTATTAAATACCAAATTTACTGGAGACCTGGAGTCAGACACGGGGATTGTTTTCATAGCTTCAGTCTTCAAAACCTCCTGTGAAGTCCTGATGTTGTTGAACACACATTCATCTTGTGGATGTGGACCTCTTGAGTCAAACTGTTCATGCTTGCTGGCCTTTCTCTTGAGGTCAGTATCCAGTGTAAGCTGGGCCTGATGGGTACAATTAAGGAGATATCTGCTGGTAGGACCTGCTTCTGTTTGCATCACTGTGGACAGGTTTTATTTTTCATCCAGTGTATGTCCAAGTGGACATCTGTCTTTCCCCTAAATAAACTTTAGGGCAGCTAAAGTGGCTCGAGTGAAAGCAGTGCAGTGTCTCTAAGAACGAGTGTCTCACATCCAGAGGATGGAGTGGTTCCTCAGTGCTCCTGTGAATCTTTGTGACAGTTTCCCCCCTCACCAGTAGGGGGTGCTGGTCTCCACATGACCCCACCTCTGCCACTCAGGAAAGATCCCTGCTGATGTTCTGGGACTTCCAAAAGAATCAAACTCCCTCTCATCCCTTGATTCTCTGCAGTGGTCCCTCTGGATCTTCAGACCTGCAGAGCTCTCGCTGGTGTTTGGATCTGCCAGTGCCAGCCGATAGTTGTCCCCAAGGTTGTTGTCCCAGAATGTCTCTTCTTGAGTCTGGTATTGAATGCAGAACTCCACTCTGTTGGAGGGGTCAAGCACCTGCGGCACTGAGACGGAGAAGGAGAAGGTGTCAGTGTCCGGACAGCCATAGATGTTGTTTAAGTACCGACACTGAACATCCTGGAAGGAGAGCCAGGAGTCAAAGGTGATCCGGACTGAGACAGACTTCTCAAAGCAGATGTTCCGGACCTGGACAGTCCCCGAAAGCAGGCCCTCCTGAAGAGAGCAGGTCTCAAGACAAACCTGCTGGGCTTTGAGCCGATTCCTGAGGTCTAGATAGTCTGCAGAAGGCTGGGTGAAGTCCAGAACCAGAGCTGATCCACGACCTGCTGCATCTGGAATGTGGGACAGAACAGACTGTGGATTAACATCACCCTGAATGAGTCTGAGAGGATTCACTTTTCAAGATTTCACAACATTGGATGTTCACAGTTCATCTAAGTTTCATTTTATGTTTCTTATTCTCAAAAAGTGTCAGAGTTTTATTTACTTAATATTTCAGATTCCACTGCTGATCATTCTGTTGCTGTTTATTATTGTTTGTCTTTCATGTGGTCACCTTTGTGGTCTCTCCGCTGCAGCCCCGCTGCGCTGCCCTCCATCTCTGTCAAGTGGAATTGCAGCTCAGTCAGCAGGTCATCGTCCACCTCATCAAAGACGTGGACAGCAGTGAGGGCCAAACCCCGAGCGTCTGCAAACACCACGCTCTTCTTCTTCCTCCGGCTCAGCGTCGTTGGGCTGCTGCCGTTTCCGCTCTCTGTGGCGGCTAATGAGGAGGTCATGGCTGCTGTGGCGATGCTGCCGGTGAAGGTGTCGCCAAAGCTTCCGGGCGGCAAGGAAGGATAGCGGCTGTTGTAGTTACCGAGGAGGGAGCACAGAGGAGGTGAGCTGGCCAAGCACATCCTCACTGCCACGTCCACAGGCATGATGGGAGACGGACCCCCGGACCTCGTGTTCAGGACCCTGAGGAGAGAGTGCAAACGCTTTTTAAAACACCAGTAATGCTGATGGAGACCTCAGCTGGACTCACACTGTGGGAGCATCTATGTGTCCATATTAACTGCAGAGTGATCAACTTCCTGTTGTTAAATGACTTAAAAACCGCTGACTAGATTGATCAATAAACAAAGTTTGATTTCCTGCAGCAGACAGTCAGTTCCTGATGAATGCACGGACCGGAAGCGTCCCCCAGCTGTGGCGCAGTTTTCTCTCGCGCGCCTCTCACCTGGTGCAGTTCATGGAAAAGTTTCTCTCCGTAGAATCCGCGCGGAGCAAACACACACACACACGCCGGCAGCGACACTTCCGGTTTCTCTTTACACTTTGTGATCTTTCGGGTTATTTTGCAGCCATGTTAAAAACGACACTAACCAGCCGCGCGCTCAGACACGCCCCCCGAACACAGACACAGAGAGGCGAGGCGGCGACACACAAAGCAGCCAATCAGCGCCCAGAGCTGTCAGCTGCTCACCTTTATCCAATCAGAGCGGAGCCAAAAAGCAGGACCGTAATCCCTGCGTCTGACTGACAGGCGAACAGGCGCGTGACGAGCAGCTGTGGAGAGCACGCGGCTACCTGCACATGCGGAATGAGGGGCCGTTAAAAAGCGGAAGTCCCCCTCTGCTTCCTCAGGCCGTCGTGTTGGTGTGCTTTTTCCTTCCTTTCCTTCCAGCTCTAACATGTTGGACTCTTCCTCTGCCCGCCGCTGGAGGCCGCGCTGGGGATTTGGTGGCCCGTCGTCTCATCCACTGTCCCCTGGATGGGGTTCCCCTCCCCTGCACAAGCTCCTGTCCATCCGCAGCCTGAGCTCCCCCCCCACAGTGAATGAGTGCTGTTGGCCATGTGAAAGAAAAGTGTTGTCTAACACAAAGATGCTCTTTCCAAAGCCTCGCGTCTGTTTGTGCAGGTAAATCCCAGGGTGGCGTGGCTCAGCTGTTCATTGTGAACTATATTACATTAGAGCCTTCTACCTATTGAAATATTTACATCAATTATACAATTGATCAGTCATAAATTGATCTAGTCTCTAATCCAATACAACATGTAACAGCCAAATGTCAAAGTCACTGCAGTACAGGTGTATTTAACTAGTGAAGGTCTAAACAGAACTTCTATTACGAACGCTGTACTGAAATGAGGGCATGCTGTGTGCCTTGTTTTTCCTATAATATGTTTCTTTGACGTGAGCGGACAGCCGTCACATGACGCAGACGAAGCTCAGAGTAGTGTTGGGATACGTGATTCCTTTTACTACTCGGGGTTGAATGGGTCGCTCACTAAAGAGGACCAGGGTTTGGAGACTCTTGAGTCACGGCGTCAGTGCACTCACTCTGAAAGGCTCAGTGCGGCACATAGCAGTGCACTACACTTCACCTTAGACAGATGTAAAATATTTGTGATATTAGCGTTGAGAGAATCAGATGCAGGTTTAAGCTGTTTAATACTATAAACTCTGCCTCAGTCCTGACACTCATTCAGCTCAGTGTGTGTTTGCTAATCCGTGACTGATTCGTTCTTCTTGTGACGGACTGGATTTGTTTTCCTACAGAGCAGCAGTTAAGCAGCGACTAATTTAATACATAATTTAATACAAACACTGTCGGAATAACAGTTACACAGTATTGACATGTTGCCTGCTCTCCTCCTCGAAGTTAGGCGAGTTAATTGAGGAGACTCCTGAGTCAGGGTGGACGGATGAGACCTCACCCTCATGGAAATGCAGGATTATTTCTGGAAGTTTGTGTCACGATGTCCTGCATCAGTCAGCGGTGTGAAGTAAATAACAGTAAATACCACCTGAGTTTCTAATAATAAAAACAATAAGTGTTTAATAGTTGTTCAAACAGGCCGCTGTGGTCTGTTCCAAAAACTGTGCTGCAATGCTTTTTGGTTACATCAGAGAGTCAGGAGAACACAAGTGCTTATAGAAGATGTGCAAAACAAAGTGATACTATAAAACAACAACAGCTTCAAACATGGTTTCACAGTTAGAAACTCTGTACCGTGAAAATACTGAAAGACTGCGGCCATCACCGCTCTGCTGCAACACCAGCAGCACCAGCAGGGGGCGCTCTGCCTCTTAACCAACCGGCAGGACAGAATGAAGCTTCTACGATCCGTTCTAACGTTTCACCAGGTGAAATTATGGCTTAAACAGTGCAACTGGCCCTGACCAGGAACTACTGTGGCTCACAGAGATCCACTAAAGTCCACAGAGAGCCACTGAGATTAAACCCTGATACCGGAACATTTTTTACTTCACTGCCTCGTTCCTGTAGCTTCTCCACAGTGCTCTCTGCTCCTTCATGAAAATACTAACATGGCTTCTACATCAAACTTTGGATGAAACAATAAATAATCCATTTGTCTTTAGTTTTTGGTACATCGCCTCTTTCAGGCTGACTGGAAACCACACCTGGGTCCTGGTGCAGCTCTTCATCTTCTGCTGATCTTTGTGCCTTTATACAAAGATATCCATTTCTGAAATTCACTTTTTGCTGACAGTGTAGATTTCTCAACACTATGATAACAGTATGATACTGATGACATTTGTTTGTGTTACCCTTACATGAAACTTGGGGAAACTTTCGCTTCCTTACAAAGAGTTGGAGTAAGTGCTCGTTCCTGTCACGTCCAAAAGGATGATGAAACACCACCTCAGCGACTGAAGCTTCAAATGTGTCAAAGACAATTCCAACATTTTAAAAGAAAGTCTGAAAATTCTGTACTGAGTTGGTGAATAATGTTTTGACTGAAAGGATGTCAGACCCCTGCCCTTCTTCATCCTCCTCCTCTACAGGCAGATGTTGATCTGTTTAGCCAGTTCTCGGTCCAGGTCATGGATCAGAATGTCAAAGTCTTTCAAGCTGAGACGGCAGTTAAACGGAGCATCAAAATCCATAAACTCATCCATGTACAGTCCTCCTCCTGATGACCATACGTCCTTCTTCACCTCCTCCTCGTCTCCATCCCGGCTGCCTAATATCAATGACAGCAACCCGGACAAGTTACCATGTTTCCTAAGAAATAAGTATTCTTTCTAAGAAAAGGAAAACAGTCCCACTTATGTCTTTACCTCCATCACTCTCACTTCCTGCCACTTCATCGTAGTCGGCTTCCTGACCAGAGAGGAGATCTTGTCCACAGACACTCCAGTCTCCAGCGTACCGGTTGATCGGAGGACTCTCGAGCCGAGCCACACCACCTCGCCCTCTGCGTGACACCACCACCTCCTCCTGCTTCTGAGGCAGAGCCAGCTGCAGGATGGGGCAGTGCTGCTGGCTCTGCTGCTGGCTCAGGGTATCAGAAGTGTTAGTGAGGTCTTGTGCTGGGACTCGATGGGTCGGCACTAAGGAAGAAATGTAAACGGCGTAATCAGATTTCCTTCCAGATTTACATGGTACCTAGCTTCAGGGCCTCCTTTTTTACCCGGCCACAGCTGCAGGAGGTAGTGCAATGCCTCAATGTGCCGCTTGAAGTCCACTGCACTCGCCATTTCCTCTCCATGACTTATTCCCTTCCCAAGTACTCGTCCAGCCCTCCCTCCTCCTCCATCCTTCCAGGCCTCCTGGGTTGGGGTGAGGAGAACCGGACCGAAACAGACAGCAAGGTTCTGGTGTGTCATCCTATTGCAGGAACTGAAGGATGCCACCAGGCTGAGGTGGTCGAGTAGGAGAGTCAGCGTGGCCTGGGGTTGGGGTACAGAGAAAATAAAAATCTCATTAGTTTTGGCAAATCTGAAGTCTGCAGCATACTACCGCAGGTGACATCCCCCTGATTAAAAACATATTTTTAAAACCTTGCTCCTTCAATAAATAAAAAAAGACAAAGGGACACAAATAAAATTCCCCATGATTCCCTGATTATAATGGCATAGCATGAATCAGTCCAAAGCAGCCTGAGTTTGACTGAATGTAAGCTGAATGTGGATTTAGAAAATCCATTTTGGGATGATGCAGCTGGCAGGGAAGAAGAAACACAACCATAACAACAATTGCAGCAGTCCAGTGGCCCAGGTTACCCTCTCTGGAGGTGGCAGACAGGACAGCAGCTCCACTGTGCTCTGGGCCAGCTGGGGGTCCTGGATCACTGTCAGGGCAGGGCGTAGATTCATCGCTTCCCGTACCACCTGGTACAGAGTCCTGGTAATGAGGGGAGATGGCAGCTCCCTTAGGTAGTCTTTCAGGATGCCTAAAAAACGCAGGACCATGGTGTAATGAAGCACAAATACTTTGAGGATTTCTACTTTATCCCACTATTTATGTTTCTCCTCTTTTTTTGTTACCTTTTCATGCAAGTATCTGGACTTTCTAATAATTACATATTTACATGTTACATTTGAAAACACTCCCGTTCTGCTCATACGCAATTAAGTGTTGGAACTGACGCGAACATATGACCTGAAATACCAAACGAAATGTGTGGAAGCAGCTGCAGCGAGGAGGCGGCTAGGCTTACATAGTCTATGTTGAGCAGATTCAATAATAACGTATAGTGGGAAGGCTACTCCAGTGTTCCAGTTCAGTTTTGTTCCATCCCTCCCTCATCCTCACAGATTCATGCTCAGCAGCTTTTACATTCAGATAAAGTGTGTTTGAAAACATGCCTACAATCCTCACAACATTTAGGCGCACAGCTGCTCATCATATGTTCACTGTAACGTTCTTGATGGTGCTCAATATGCAGTGGCTATAGTGATGTGACTTCCACCTAGTTCCACTTAAATGTTTTGTGGAGTAGTATTTAAAAGCCCCTGTATCTATGCTTCCACACGAGTCAGTTATAAATGTGTGTACTTTTGACTTCACTCACCTGTAATGACATTGATGTCCGGGTAAAGGTCCTCAGACAGACGGACTGCTGAACTGTTCCTCTCAAACCAGTCCCTGAGCTCTTTCTTCACTGCAGCAGAACCACACAGTCTGTACAGACCCACCACCTGACAGACATCACAGCATGCTATTGTTAGCATTTCTCACTGAGATGCTAATATAGTAACTATTATTATTATATAGTTTATTAGGGCTGAACCAAACACCTTCAGTCCTCGCCGTTCTATCTCTGCCACAGTTTTTTGGATCAGCAGCGGGACTGGAGACGCAGACCCCTCTTTCTCCACTAGATGGTGCAATTCAACTCCAAATACTGAAGAAGGTGTTGATGTGTCCCTGCTGGGCTGTAGAAGGAAACAGTCACTGAATGGAGCAGTGACAATTGCAGCAGAAATAGTCCTCATGTACCTGTGTGTCCCACTTTTCCTGGAGAGACAGTTTGACATATAGAAGTCCTCGAGGCTCCAGTTTCACACAAAGCTGCTGACTACGACACCCTGAGGCAGAAATCGGTGTCACTATTTGAACCTCCTGAGCAGAATGAAAAGTGCAATCACAATTAAGGTAACAAACCTTTAAAGAGAGGAGGGATGGAGACTCCGCCCAGACAGCAGACCCTGTTCCTGGTTTGACTGCCTGAGTTGTGACTCTGCTCGGACACTGGTTTAGCCCCTCCCCCTGCTGCGGGACAGGCTGGTCAGACAACAGACAAAAACACTGAGATCAGAACGAAGAGTCAGAAAGGCTTCACGGCAGCTTTCTGTTCCGTTTCATCCAAATACCAGCAGGTCTGCTTGTGCCTGAAAGTATTAGTAATACTGAAGCAGTACTGACAGCAGTCATGTGATTGATGTTTGAATTAAAAACAAACTGTGTGAAACGTTGGAAAATTCAGAAACACACAAAAGTATCTGCACTGGTAGTACCTGGTGTCAACACCACTATGCGCAGCTGCCTTGCTCTCTCTAGCTCTAGGTGGAACGTGTGGTTTAAAGTGAGTGTGGGACCTCGCAGGGTCAAGAGGGCGGTCCTTGCTCTTGTAACCCCATCAATCTGAATGGCGAGGAAGACCTCTTTGCTTCCCTCGGACCTGACACAGAAGAAAATTGCTTCAGATGAGGCTCATCAAAGCTTGTTGGTCTGCACTTCTTCTAATGTGCACAAAATGCTGACTATACTGAAGTACATCTGAACAGCAGTGATCGAACTGAAGCCTGGAGCTCCGTGTGTTGGTGGTGTGTTCATACCTGCTGCTCTTCATCTCTTCCAGGCCCAGCAGGTGCACAGTCAGGAGACCTGTCACCCGCTGGCTGCAGCGTGGTGGGTCAGAGCCCACGTACAACTGGAAGGAACTGATGTCACATGCAGCCTCGTAGGAAGTTGCAGGTTGAGAGCCATGTTGCCGTGGCAACAGCTCAGGAGAGTCCCCATCACTAAGATACCCTAACATAAACCAGACTTTTTATTTTGTCAGTTTATAATATTATTATTCATTTTATTTACAGGCACCTTCAGGTTAAAACCAATGGCACTAAAAGACACTATATGGCTGCTGAATAATTGTTTTTAATAAAACGTTACCTCCTTTAGTGGCAGAGCGTCCCCTGGATGCTCGCTGCAGCGGCCGCGTAGGGGGGGCGGAGCTGTCCAGATGGTACCTGCTGATCACATTCTCATTGGACAGCACTGATGTGGCATTCTTATTGGTCATTCTGTCATCACCCCCTCTGCTGTCGTTTCCCTGACGATGAGCGCGAGAGGATGAACGAAGGCTGAGCTTTCGGCGCAGTTCGGGAAGTTTCTTCATCTTTAGAGATAATTTCCTCACTGTACCAGGAGACTTCAGCCTGTCCATCACGCCCCCTTTCTTCTGGGTGGCGGGGCTGGAGTCGGAGTCTGAAAGAGACCGAGACAGTCAGAGCAAATGTAGAGCAGTGTCAAATGTCTGCAGGAGGATCCAGGACATGCTACCTGTGTTTTCAGCTTTGATGTCATCACCATAATGGCTGACACTTGGATTAGCGCCGTCCAGTGGATACTCACTGCTGAAACCTTCTATTGGCTCAACCCACAGGCCTGCGCTCTCTGCTCTGGTATCTCCTGGCCCCACCATTATTGTTGCTCCTTCCTCCTTTTTGTCATCCCACCTCCTCCATATTTCCTCCTTCCTGTGTGCGGCCCCTGCATCTTCCTCCTCAGGGATGGGATTGTACCAGATGTTATTGCCACTTTCCTCTTGTAGGCCACAAACTTCCTCAGAAGCCTGAGACTTTCCTGAAGATAGCACCCAGGCTCGACTGCTGCGTTCCAGACTCTGCAAGTAGGTACGTTGGCCTGACAGCTTGGTGCTAACCGAGGTGGTAGGATTGTCAGTACAGCCCCCTGCTGGCTGGGAGACTTCCTGCCATGCATCTTGTGACATCTTGTTACTACACTGCTGTGTCTGGAAACACAACAAGTGGAAGTTAATGTACCAAAAGGAGAAGAAGAGTGGAAGAAAAGATTAACAGAAGCATAAGGCATCCAACCAGGATTACCTAACAGCCAGTGACGAGCGGTCAGGAGAGGCAGAGCCTCACCTGTCAACAATACAATACAGTGTAAACAAATAAATAAATAAATGGTTAGATTTATTCACCGAGTTGAACTATAAACTGATTTTCCATTAAACTTAAACGATTTTGTTTTTTGTTAAATATCGCTGGATCTCCTGTTCACATATGGAGTAGAGACTCGAAG
>JAVQJX010133296.1:0-12332 GCA_036025115.1 Ambassis agassizii
GACCCTCCTGACACATTTGCATAGAACCTATGTTGCATCATTCATAAAGCGCACTATAACAGCTTCCATGTTTTTTAAATACAATTTTCAACTAAAACACTTCATTTTGTTACCAAAATCAGCTAATTAATTAATAATAGGTTCTAAATAAAGTCTATTCTAACGACAAAAGTGCACCAAACGAAACACAATATTATCACTTTCACCAGGTCATTATCTACAGTTGGATACAAATATTGTTGCATTCATTTGACAATAAAAAAGCTCTCCTTTTAAGGCCTAACCTCATAGATTCATTAAACTGCCATGCAAAAACACACATTCCTTTGCAAGCAGGCAATGACACACTGATAGGAAGCTGACATTGAAGGGTGTATTGCAGTTTAGCTATGACTCATTTATTGTGCTTCTCTAGATATCTCTCTCTCTCTCACACACACACACACACACACACACACACACACACACACACACACACACACACACACACACACACACACACACACACACACACACTATGTCATCTTTTCAGGCAAAGTGAGAACAAAAGGAAAAAGAACGCCTTTTGCCTCCAGAGGTGCCCTCAGCACGTCTTCAACAAAGAAGGCGTTCTCCTCCTCCACTACAAACTGAAGAGTCTGGCTTTTGTTCACGCAGTAGATGCAGTTCCCGATTACAGCACACCTGAAGGGTAAATGGCTCCCGAGCTTCTGCGATGCGCAGTCGTGCCACATTTTTACTATGGTGTTGTACTTGAAGACGTTGATTCCCTGCTCACGGTTGACATCAAATCGGTAGATGAAGCTTTTGAGCGCCACCATGTCACTTGACTTCTTCCTACTGTTATTGTAGGGACACTCCTGCCACTCGTCCCTCTTGGTGTCATACTTAAGGAGGCGATAGAAAAGAGAGCCCCCTGACACATAAAGTTCTCCACTGCAGGTGGTGGCTTCGTGGGCCACAGCGAAGGCTCCTTTGGGTAAAGGTGCCACTGTGGTCCAGCGGTCCATTCGAGGGTCATATTTTTCCACTGTAAACAAACATTCCCCGCCGATGGCGTACAGGTAGCCATCCATAGATACAAGCTTTAGCTGAGCACGAGCCTGGTTCATGGGCCTGATCTCGCCCCAGCGATTGGTAATGGGGTTGTAACAGTAGACCTTGTCAGAAACCTTGCCCTTGTCGCCATAGCCCTTTATTCCTCCCGCCACAAACAAGTAGTTATACATGGTGCAGATCCCACAACCTTTAGTGTTTATGTCCTCAGGCATGGCAGTCAAAGGTCTCCAGTCATTTGCAGTTTCATTAAAGTAGTAAATCATATGGTTCTCCTCCAAAGACCCCACTGACAAAGGGCTCTGTGGCCGGCTGCCACAGCGACTCGGCGGCCTGCTTCCAACCCGATCAAACACGTCATTTATCTCTGCCACCATCAGTGTCTGCCGCCCCTCCATTCTCTTCTTTAGGATCAGATCCCTCTCAGAGCCCGTCAGACGCCCGTACACAGACGGGTCTTTGAGGATCTGGAGGAAGTTGTCACTCATGAATCCATAGGCCGTCTCCTTCAGCTCACTAAGTCGTTGCTTCTTGGAGATGGTTAGGATCTCATAGCAGTTCTCTGCAGTGATTTGCATAGACATGGAGTCCATGGCTGCCTGGACAGCACAGGGGATCTGCAAGATTTTAGCCCCGGTGATGACATCTACCACATTATCCTTGCTGACATTCAACTGAGAGGTGTAAACATAGTCTATCAATGTGGAGAAAGTCTTGTAGCTCACGCCTTTCACTTTCAGGATGTTGCGCGACAGCCGTGCCTTGAAATAGTCACTCTTCTCTGCGAGGACAGACTTGTGAGCGTTGATCGTCTGCCCGCCTACTTCGATGACTAAATCAGGCTCTTTTTTCGGCTGTGCATTTTCAGCTTCCTGGCTGTTGTCCCTGCACTCGAGGCTTGATTTTAGAACTGACTGATCAGTTTCCTGTTTGGTTTGGCTGGGTGAGAACATGGAGGAATCTGCACTGTAAGGCACTTTAGCTCTTGCGCCATTGGGGATTTCACCACTTGCAAAATTTTTCTGCATGCCAGTGATGTGATTGGGCACAGCAGCATGTGGAAGGACATCCGGAGATCCGTTGTCACTTGGAAGGCGATCAGTTCCACAGATGTTGCTTTTCTGATGATCGATGTGGTTGTTCTCCATCAGTCTTCCATCCAACAGGTACTCCCTCTCAAACACTAGAGGAGTGCTGAAATCCTGATCATCTTGCAGGAATCCCTGGACAAAACCTGGGCATATATTCCTATTTTTGTCAGCAAGTGTGACAAGGTCAGGGTTCCCTGTGTGGAGTACAGGATCTGCATCCACCCCTAACGCCCCTCCTCCCTGCCTGTGGCTCTCGTTCATCTCAAAGAACCTCAGAGGCGGCAGAAGACAGTGTCCACACTGATCATGCTGAGACAAACTTGGGACTGTTCTCCTCACCTACAAGGGAGGAAAACAATGAGGGAAACAATTAGGCTGCAATTCTTCTTCACTCTCTAAGGGGCGCCATTTGTCTAATAACAAACATCTTGGAAACCCTGAAATGTAAAAGAAAAAAAATACTTTAGTGCTGCCTCTGCCAAATAGTCTGTGAAATCCACTCCTGTAATAATCATTCCACGGAAATTCATTTCAGAGATTGACGTGTGTAACATCTGCAGCTTCACAAAGGAGCAGAAGCAATCCAGCCAACATCTTGTGGCTGCAAACTGCCGGACTTACTGCAATAATCACCCTGCCTGTCCTTTAAATGTAGTAATCTGGAAACGCATGCGCAAAATGTGTTGCTCTGATGGAGGAAATTAATCTCTAATGTGACGTTTGTTATATCGAAAAACCTGTCTAACACCCTGCGTTGATGTCGAGCAAACGCTAAGAGGGCAGCCAATTCTTTCCAATTAAGAGAAAATATTTTTAGGAATAAATCCTCTCCATAATGTGGATGTACATTAGTGTGACCTACCTGCGTTACTTCGCTGTAATTAAACGGCTCGGGACCAGCGGTTTCCCTGCCAGTCCCTCCACAAAGCTCAGTTACGTAAGGCAGATCACAGTCTTGATGAAGCTGCCCGCCTGTGCTCTCCTGTATGACTTCACTTCGTCGGCAATTCCAGATGGATTATTTCATCCCCTCTCTGCTGATCTATCGACACTCCGGACAGTTGTTTCATCCACTAGTGAAATCTCAAAGGTTGAGGGTGAAAAGGGACGGTCCAACAGTCGCCTCAGGTCGCACCTTCTTCAGATCAGATCGTTCCCGAGTAATTTCCTCCCGGCTGCGCAGATCCAGCGCCTCTTTGCCAAAAAGCTGGAGCAGTGATACTAGCTCTGGGACCTGTTAGGACGCTGATGTTTTGTTGTCCTTTTCCCAGAGTTGTCAAGAGTGAGGCGGTTATTATTGATCTAAACCACGCCCTCTTCTGTCGATATTAACCCTACACTTAACAGCACGAGGCTCCATCTGTAGTGCGCGCAATGGACGCATCCCGGAGATGCGACATTCCTTTACGCATCATGCCTGTCATGGGTACCGCGATGGGTGGAGGGAGAGTTGCGGTTAGGGGGTCACTGAATGTATGGGAAATCCCTCTTTTCAATCCTGCTAAAAAATATACTAATCCATTTCTATCCATATCACTACTGGTAAATTACATTGATGGTGGAAATAAAATAAATATGCAAATAAAATACCACATTTTATTTGAATCCATACTTATTTAAAAATCAATAGTTTTTCCATTAGTCCACCTGTTTCTGCTTCTTCTCCCTGGAGTAAGTGTAACCTAAAGACTCACTTTCCTTTTGGTTAGGATCCAACAAAACTAACTGTGCAACGAACAATAATGTGATCTGTGAAGAACTTCTGTGTCCTGACACACACTCAGCATGTGGAAAACGCACAACCTCACAAAGCAACAGTAGCTCTCTTATTTTTCTTTTATTATCCAGGATCTGTAACCTCTCCTCTGTACAGTGTGTCCTGACAACTGGCCTTTAAACATAAAAATAGATAGGAGCGACCGCAAGGGCATCATACAACCCATGTGGAAATAGAGGGCATGCAGCAAAGACATTTTAACACCAGATATTCTAAGAACAAAGCCTTGCTGAGTACTGATATGCACACACAAAATAGGCGTCTCCATGGAAACCTCAGGGTCAGAGGGAAAACAAAAGACTTCCAGTCACAGAGATGTCATACAAACTGATAACTGCGTTGGCAGAGTGAAACTGAATCATTTCACTTCAAGTTAAATAAAAGCCATGTTCTGTTACAAGAGTTAAATATTATCTTAGGTAAAGGCAGCATATTAGACATTACTGAGAAATATCTGATCAGATAATATTTGGGATCAGCCTGGGGTTCTGTGGATTGCACCATGGGAACGACTCCAACCTGACATTATCTTGTCTATTTTTGAAGAACTGATAATATAGTGAAACATGGTTGTGCAACAGTGGATGTGGGTGTTACTAAGAGAAAAAAAAGCCTTGACCCTCTCTGTTCAGCAGTAGGAGAAATCCCGGAAGAGCTGTATCAGGCTGAGTTCCTGCGGCCCCTCAGGCACATTGCTAGTCGCAGCATGTACTGATGGCTACACACAATCACTGTGAAGTACAAGGTTAGAATGTGAAAGAAAAAGAGGCACACTGACACTCCCTACAGTCCCTCTTTTATGTCTGCATACTGCTAGTTGTATTGAATATGACAAAATCCTGTAATGTTACAAAAACATTGACTCTTTTTAACTGTTACGTTCAGCTGTTAAACAGACACAAAGGATATTTAAAAACATACTAATGTTTCATTAGAACTGCCTGCATGCTAAAGTGACCTTAGAATGAAGAACACGGGTTTGCTCAATAAAACACTGTTTATAGATGTTAATATACATATAAAAGTGACGAAAAAAAAGTATAAACCATAATATCTTTCTTTAAACATATCCTATATGTGACAAACAAATAAGAATTTGGGCAAAAACAAAACAAAAATCTCTCCTAGTGATTACAAGTCTTTCCTCCCTTTATGAATTGAAACCTGGCCAGCCAGAGATTCATATCAAGCCTCAGTCAGTCATCAATGTATCACCTTTTTAAAAAAAAAAAAATCCCTTTTCTGTTAGCAGAAAAGCTGGAGCACCTGGACAAACTGGTCCAAACTCATACACACATAAACCTGAGCTGTCATGCTTCAAATTTACGACTTAACAGATCATATGAAGTCTGTCCAAACCTGACCCCAATCTTACAAGAAGCCTTTATGTAACAGTCTGAAACTCTTCGCCATCTTTCAAGCAGGACAGTTGTTTCATAACTCCAATTTCTTTCCAACACTGATTTAAATACTGCAGTTCTACACAGTCAACACTGGAGAGTAATGAAATGTTAGCTGTTACAGAACATGATCAAACAGAGGATGACACTAAAAGCCAGTTTTGTTTTCCAGGTAAGTACCCTATAACTTCTCACTGCTCTGTAGATGTCATCTGCACAATCACATGGTTTTATTGATCATTTTATGGTAGGAATACTGTGGAGTGTTCTGGTTTAAATTTAACAAGTCAAAATGTTTTCACTGATCCCAAAATCTTCATAAAAACATATCTTATGAGAGCAGAATCTCTGGTTTAACCTGGAACAAGGAAAAAGCTAAAAGATTCAATAAACACTTGATGTTCTGTTAGTTATTGATAAAAGCTTCTTCTTTTTTTTAAATGTATTTAACTTACTAAAGCTAAGCTTATGTCACATGTTGAGTAGTGGGATCTGCCAGATCATGATGGTTGAGGTGGTGTCCTCATGGCGAGACTGTTTTATCTTTTTGTTGACCCTGCGGTGGCTCAAACCTCCAGACACCACCAACAGGGAGCTGACATCCACCTTGCTAGATGGTCGGCGGCCCTTCTGATGGAGGGCTGGATCCTGAAGCACATCATACAGGGCACCGTCCTCAGGCCCGTGCTCCATGGAACCCTGGGATGGAGCAAGGGAGCCGCAGGAAGAGGAGGACAGCGAGTCCTGGAGAGCCATGTTGGTACAGCCTGCTTCTCCCAACCACACACCTCGCCCCTGAGGTGGAGTCAGTGCTGAATCTGAGAGAGGCTGGGTGCTCTCCACTTCTTGTGACTCAGATGGCTGGAGTGAAGAAGGAGGGGTGGAGGATGGCAGGCCAGACGGCCGGTTACACACTGCAGTAGCCATGGTAAGGAACTTGACTGGTCCAGAGTGAGCGTGTAATGACACCATACCTCGTCCTGGGAACACAGATAATTACCCACAATTATCCATGTCTAAGCAACACATTTTTTGAAGCAAAAAAGCCCTACATTTCTTGGCTTCAGAACCTAAAAAATGGACACCTTTAGACATGTCCATGGGTCAGGTCCATCTAACTTGAAAATGGGTAGTGGTGATGGGTGATTTTTTTCCTACTACAAATCACTACACACAGCAATATTTCAGTGTTACCTATCACTTTAGGGATACCCTGCAGTCTGGGGACAGAGAGAGCCACAGTCACTCCCAAGTTGGTCCCTACCAACAGCAGACCATGGCAGACCAACAGGCTGCTCACCGACACTCTCTGGTTCCCTACAGGGAAACAGAAACTTCATTTTAGTCTAAAGTAAATCCATTCACATTTGTATATACAGAAGCTCAGCTCAGTAAATGCATCCTCCCACGTAAGTGTCTCCTGAAAAATAAAAAAAAGTGCACAGTTAAGAGGGTTACTTCAATAGGCTTGAATACAGTGTGGGAGGGAGATCCATCGCTTTTGTGTGTGGTGGTGTTTCTGTAGCCATGAAGTTCAATGCTTAGTTATCTCCAGGACAACGTAAAGAGGATCCAGGGTAAAAGCAGCTCTTTTCAAGTGTTTGAACACTGAAAAAATGCACCATTATAGTCCCACTTTGAGTTGAACAAACAAACACAAAAGTTATGTAACAGAATGAGTGAAGCGTAATGCTGTAATTAAGGAAGGAACTCTGCCTCTATTCAGAATGCTTACAGCAATTACAACAGGACAATCTGATGTGACCTTTTTTCTTTTCCTTCTGGTCAGAAAAATGACTGTGAAGCCACACTGGACTGTAAAAAAAAACTCGAAATGTTAAATTAACAACACCTTTCAGCAAGGGTGGCAATAAGGTCAGGCTTGCTGGCAGTCTCTGTTCAGTGACTTATTATGTGGAATTTGGCATTCATCTCAGATTATCCCCCACGTGGGACCTTTCTCAGTAATTAATGATATATCAAATGATATCTAATCAGACATTTTTCTAATATTTTTTTACGATAGTAAGAAGAATCTGGGGCTTTGTAAAAGGAGTCTTTTCAGTCTTTCGATGTGGGAGGCGAGACTGTCATGAGTCATTACTGCTGTAACAGCTTGACTTGAATTTCCTCCCTCAAAGTAATCCTCTTGGGCTTTAAGAAAAATTACTGCCAGTCTATCTGCCTGACCCCCCTCAGCATAGCTGACCCTGCGGATGGGGCAAACACACGCCATGCTGCCATACTTCCCGGAATCCTGCCAGATAGGCGGGCAGGTACAGTTGAAGACAGGGCCCTCTGCGTCTTGCCCACATGTGCTTCTAATGATGGCCCAGAGTTAGTAGAAACACACAGACTGCTGGTTGGGGGACTTGCTCAACTTCCTGCCTTCATAATATTTGGAGTTCCCCACCCAGAGGGTGAACTAAAATAAACCCGGAGTGAACGTCAACACGGCCTGATCAACTCTGGGCCTGATCCTGCACCAGAGCACCTCTTTGATCTGCACTTAGTCCTGACAACCAACAGCGGGCAGAGGAGTAAATCCCAAACATTACAAAAATACACTACAGTATATCAGTCATTCAGTCACTTTTAAAATAACTTAGATCAGCATATTGCAAGTCATTTAGGAGTCTGTCATTTTAGCTGCAAGATGCACCCTCACCTAATTCCTGCATTAAGCTCGAGTAATTTACACCCACATTAGCACAGCATAAATGCAACATTTACTGCTTAAGCAAAGTACTGACATATTGACATTTTGACCTGATGGTATCACAATAAAAAAGCATTGAGGTTACCAAAACAATCCAACTAGAAAGCCAAGGGGCAAAATATGGCTGAATACCATTAGCTTTTAGCTAGTGAAACAATCATTTGTCAAATTTCAATATTAATCTATTGTTTCATCAAGGAGGCCAAAAGATCACATCACAGTTGATGGGGAGCCCTATGATAACTATCCTAGTTAGAGTGGATATTTATTTATCATAAGTGTTCCATGTTAAGAAGTGTACAACAATGGTGGCACACAAACAAAGACAAACTGGAGGTGTTATTTACTGACCCCCCTGATGTTTGTCTCCCATTATGCCATGCATGGCTGCATATTTAGGTCACAGAGCAGCAGACAAAGGCAGACTAAAGCCTCAGCACAGCAGCTAGCAGGATAGCCACCATCCTCTGAGACATCAATACTGTAATATCTTTTTAAAAAAACTTGTTATATTAGATTTACTGGTAACAGTTCTCTCTCATGTTGTACATTGCTTGACCTGTTTTAGTTAAAAAAGGTATTAAATGGCACCAACATGTCTGCACACAGGTTTAAATGTGTATATCCATAGTACAATGAAGGGATCAATTTCTTAAGCTGTCTCATTCAGAGGAAGATGCCCAGATTAAAATTTGACTGGAATATAAACAGACAGCTTCACAATATGGAAATTATCATCCAATCAGCTGCTAATAGCTCTAAATTACTCTAGACGTCTGTAATAAACACTAGCTATGAGTTAAAGTGTAAACGATTCCTATTACAACACATTACACAGACTCCTGCCTGCAAAGAAAGGAGTGTGCAGAATTGCTCCAACATGCATGAACATGAGAAGGATTACTCCACCTAGAGCACCTGCATTCAACACTGCGCCATTGATAGAGGCATTCACAATGAAGACAACGCCCCATGTCTCTTTCTCTTGTAGTGACATTGTTCAGTTGCATCTATCCTAGGCCTATATATAGCCTGGCTATGTGTTCTGTAGATGAGCACACATTGCATTAGGTTCACTCATAATAATATGAACTTCCTGTAGACTCTGATATAAATGTAATACAATTTGTGAGTATTTTCGTATATGCTGATGTTATTATGATATAAAAATAATGGATCACAGAGTTGTAACTGAAAGATCCATCAGTCTTTGCCTGTAACACATCAGTGACAAAGAGTCCCTCCTGTTTGGCTGGCAGTTCCAATTACATCAGAGTCTGTGCAGAAACAGCACATTTTTTTTTGGTCTCATTCTGCTCCATGGCAGCAGCCGGCACAGATAAATGCTACAAAAGACAGGCAAAAAAAGCATTGACTTTCATACAACAGCTTAATTAAAATAATCTGTAACAAACTATATAAGTTTTGTGGGGTTTTTAAATATTTTTACTTTGAATGCTGACAGGGACACAGTACTGTTATCAGAGGAAGTGTGCTCCTAATGGCGAGGCCCAGAGGATGAAAGCTTTCATTTGTGCTGCTCTGTCCCAGAACCGACTTCCTCTGTGGTTGCATGGATTCTATTAGCCAATATGGGTAGTAAGGTCACACAGCAGACTGCTTTTATCATTCACATCTGTCTAAGAAAGTGTTCTTCCACTTGGAACTCCACACACAGGATATCAGTGTGAAGTTCTCCCACAGTAGTAAGAGAATGTAACTACATCAAACAGTTGTTCATCTCTTATATTTTTCATTAAGAAATTTGTAAATATACAGTTACAGGTGTTCATAAATTTTCTTTGTCTAGAGACAATCATGTGCTACAGAACACAACCTGAACCTAAATACCTCTGTCTGTTGATAAATCCATTTAAACCTATAAATAAATATGGTAACTCACAATAAGAGATGTGATGACTCCAAATTACTTAGTGTTCTGCTCTTAGTTTGATTCAAGGAGCCACCGTAATGTAACAGATTTCTATGTGTCCCTTCTGTCTTACTGTAGCTGAAGTATTTTCTGGATAATTTTATAGCCTTTGTGGCAATATTCACTGGAAAAAGCTTGGTTAATAATGACACTGTAATACAGACCACAACACACGACAATCATTACAAACATAACAAAGAAGTTTAATGCCAAACCACAAAAATGAGACTGAAAGCAGCTATAATTGGACTGTGCAAATCCGGCCTTCATGCCAACAGAAGAAATATCCCTATGACAACTGCAGTTATCTTTTTAGGCCGTGTGTTTTTGGGTCATGCTGATATAATGCTGCAGATTACAAGATCCAAAGCAGCAGGTCACACTGATAACTGCAGCCTGGGAAGACTATTAGGGTGCATTAACAGTCATTTGATTTGACCATAACATCCTCAGCAACACTGTTTGTCTAAAACATATTTGGCAGAATAACTGTTCTGCTGTCACAGCCAACTGCTTCACACTAAATACAGCATCATCTATGACAACAATCGCCATAGTGACCAAACTATGTTAAAATTTAAATCCTATGTACCACACAAACTCTAAAACAAATATTTGCTCTGCACATTTAACGCATGCTGTGTATAAGCAGTGTCTCATTTGTCCTTTTTCTGGAGACACTGCAGATATCACAGCCTGTTAATGACATCTGCAGTGCCTTACACACTCAGAGACCAAAAGGTGAGTCATTATGTTGGAATGATGTAAGTGAAGTAAAATCTTCAAACGGGGACATCAATTGTTCTCATTTCATTACAGTATATCATAGGCCTGCTGAAAGGTCAAAGCCTCACATTCTCCTACGTTGTTTAACTGTTTGTTCAAAGACGAATAAGAGCTTTCTTATTGCACCTAGTGTTTTTCTTTTAGACAGGTTATTCTATTGTAAGAAAAAAAAAGCTTTAAAAAGACTTTTTTGTGTGTCACTATGAATAGAGACAAAATGAGAGGTTCCTGGTTCTTTGTTTGACTGGCCTTTGAAAAGAGGACAGGAGTGTGACAATAATAAAAGCTGTCTAGATGAGCACCTACAGTGATGTCAGCTAATAACTGACAGGCGCTGAGTAAGGCAGCACTTTGAAGATTGCAAAGAAGTGGGCCCTACTTCACAGACCACAGATGCAGGGCTGTTTCTGAATAAGTGTATTTGACTACAGAATCACAAGATCAGTTATCAAAAGAAAGACCAACTATGCTTAGCTGTTTTGAGTGAGAATGAATTACTGAGTGACACTGAAGGCCAAACAGAGAAGCAGTGGTTAGTAAAGTGGTAAAGTTAGTTAGCCTACAGACTGACCATGACTTAATCATTAACCCTAACCCTGTGGAATGATCAAGGACTTACACAAGGTAATGGGAAGCTGGGACGACTACACACTACACATCTTTTCTATCAACACTAACCAGACTCTATAAATATTGATAAACAAAACTGTTTTTCAATATAACTAAATCACTATAAACATGAACTATAAACATGTGTTACCTTACTACCCTTTGAAATGTTACATTTTGATATTAAGTAAATTTTATAGTGTTTATTATATATAACAACACATTTGCCAATCTAAAAATGACAATGATATCTTACCTGGCAGTATATTGTAGACAGGTGTGGCAATGTTGATGTCTTGTAGATGCTCTAAGGTCTCAGTGTGGAACAGTCGCAGCGTGGAACCAGTGCTGAAGGCGATCCAGATACCCACTCCAGCTACCACCATGTGGGACACAACCATTCCCTCCTCCTGGTGGGCTTCCAACTGCCTCTACATGAGGAAGCACAATGTGGTCATTGACTATGACATATATATAAACTGTTTATATTTCATTAAGAAGAATGTCTTTTATATCTTTATTAAGAATATATTCTTATATTCTATAAGAGTAAATTCTTACAAAAATTGTGAGTAAAGAGCAAAAACCATTATATTGTCTCTGTATTATACTGCCCTAGTGTTAACCCAGAATGATCTTGGTGTTGTTTACAGAGGCAATTTCAAATTGTCACATGTTAACTGACTATAAACTACAGAGAAACACCACTCATCCCACAGAAAGTCTGTCTCTGTCTGTTTAGACTGCAGCAACCCATGCATCGTTAGTGGTTGTTATGTTGGAATGTTTTGACTATGCAGATAAAGAGAAAAAAATAGTATATTATATATATATATATAACTATATGACAATGTCTTTGTCAAAAGCCTAAATGATAGAGATTTTTTTCTTACCTAAGCTCAAACATCATCAACATTAAAGTGAAATCAGTGCAAGCCCAATAAGCCAGGCAGTACACAAT